>MU159297.1:0-10757 GCA_015888305.1 Antheraea pernyi | reverse complement strand
ATTAATTATAACAATATGGGCTTAGAAATTCACTCTATCTATTCAGCAGCTGGTTTCCAAAATTAGAATTGTACCATATATTTTATCGCCCAGATACCAGGATCCGATAGCTGACACAATTGTACGGAACAATCAACCGCATTACATAACCATTTCTCACGAGAGCTAAATTGTTAATTTTGTTAATAGCACAATTCGGGGACGTTTTCGCTCTGAGCTACGATATATTGCATCACACCTCTTGAATTAGCAAAAGGTAATAAGGCACAATGAAGTACCAAATTTAATTAACATTCCGTTTCAGGCTAAAATTATTCTCAATAAGATACAAGGACAGTTCAAACACCAGACACTAGTAATCGGATTTATAAGAATATCGTGTTCTTTTATTCTGCTTTTTATTTTATTATTGCTAACAATTTATAGTAACTGTAAAAAAAATTATTAACTATTATAAGTTGGTGATTTTATTATTAAAAAAAACTATTTTTTTTAAATAGATATATATTACACGATTTACCCATCTATTTATATATTTACTAGCTAATACCCACGACTCCATCTGCGTCGTATATTATCTTAATTTTTGTGTTATATCTCAAAGGGATTGAAGGCAGCATTTTCGAGGAAAGCTCCAAGACTGATTGACACTTTCCAACACTTTCAAAAAATATCGTTATATTTCAACGAATTTACAAAAAAGTCTTGACAAATATATATTTAAACCTTCCTCATGAATCACTATATCGATTAATAAATACCGCATGAAAATCCGTTTATGCGTTTTTGTGTTTATTGCGGACAGAGTGACAGAGGACTTTGTTTTATAATGTGTACTGAAGTCAACCGAATATAAGTTACGTATAGATAGAAAATATAATATTAATCGAAGTACAGGTAACAAATTATTGTAAAAAGCAGTCTAGGAAAATTAGACCGTTTACAAATTGTTCACCAAATTCACTAATTTCAAATTTTCTCTATTATGTTGAATGCATTTACCCAATAACCGTTCTTCCCCTGCATTATGCATACTGAGCATTACACAGTTCGTCGATAAGCTTTAGATTTACCTCGTGATTCCAATCTTCCTTTGTGAACTCATCGCCAGTAATGGACTGGAAATGGTTTGAATTGATTGCACTTAGCAAAAAAAGATTTATCTCTGGCGATTGTTCCCTCAAATGTATTGAGGGTTGGTAACTCGAACCAATTCAATTCAGAGAAAAATTACTTGACAATAGGCAGACACCATTTATTGTATGATTGTATAAGAGGATTTTTTTTTATTTCATACGTCTATCGTGTTTTTACCATTACTTTAATTTCATTTTCTTGATAATAATACACAGAAATGTAATTGTCATTCCCTATGCCTACAACAATTTTTAATGACTTTTACAACCACACTTAATTGAATTTTAGTAGCGTGCCCGGCGGACGTTGTCCCGCCCTGATAATAAATGAAACCTTCACAAATCACTTTATCTACTGGTCAAAACCGCATGAAAATCCGTTCAGTAGTTTTTGAGTTTATCGCGAACAGACAGACAGACGCGGTAGGTGACTTTGTTTTATACTATATAATGATGATAAACATTTTTTTTTAATTATTTATTTATTTACATATGGATATAGCAACAGTCAATGCAAGCACTGTTACTTCACGTCGGTTTTCTATGAGAGGGTGGTACTACCCCGGGCGAGACGACCCATTTATGCTGAAACCAATAATAGCTTCAGCGTGGTTCTACCACTCTTACATTATATTATTATATTGCATAAGTAAATATTCCATTATGATATATTATCATCTAACTGATTTTTAATTATTATATAAACTTAAACCCAAAGTACAGTTGAATAGCTATATACAATGATATTATAACTAATTAGTGTAATAGCACTGGCTATAGACAGTAAATACTCATGTATTCAAACAGTTATAAATAAAATCATAGGTAAATAGGTGCATTAGGACGAAGCCTGGCGTTCATCCGCCAGGCTGCCGCAGGGGCGGTTTCTCAGGTAGACAGCAGATTCGATCCCTGGCCGCCCCTACCATACGGCGGACGGTACACCGTGGGGTCCGTGCGAGTCGGACATAACCCACTCTCTCCCCCGTGAGAGTGACGTATACATAAAGGATATCCCCACGTAAAAAAAAAGTATTGGAGGGACCGCAGTTGAGGTGAAAGAGGAGCTGGCTCGCCCGCGCACGTACCTCTTCCCTATGGCACCCACGTTGACACATGTGTCCTGTTATTACTATTTGCAGTACAGTCGGATTCAGAATAGTTTTGTTGTTGTTAATTACATATTATTGCTATTTTTTATATTGAATTAGCCTATTTTATGAATTAAGTAATCAATCGGGGCATTATTTATACTACCCAGAGAATATAAATAATGACCAGTAGGCTTACGTAATTAATACATATTTAAACGTTATTTAATAGTAAAGTAAAGCATGAGGAAACCAGTGGAAACGGACAGCGAGTACCAAAAATAAAATAGTCGCATTAAATTCGCAGTACACAGTTTGTATATATACATATATTTTCCAAAATCATCATCAGCCTGTAAGAGACCCACTACAGGACCATAGGCCTCTTCTTGAAGGAAGGTATGGGAATAATCACCGCACCAGCCCACGACGTATTGTCGATTTCAAACCCTGAGAAATCCATAGTTCTATCTATCTCCATATACTATATTATCACAAGTACATTTCTCGGGTTCAGGTTTCCTCACGATGTTTTCCTTCACCGTCAGCCGATAGTGTTACCAATAATTGTTGTTTAATGGTGGTAGAGCTACGCTGTAATGGTGGTAGGACTACGCTGAAGCTATTACTGGTTTCAACATGAATGGGTCGGCTCGCCCAGGGTGGTACCACCCTCTCATAGAAAACCGACGTGAAGTAACAGTGCTTGCATTTGCACGGAGGCCCACCTCCCCTCCCCTCTTCTCCTCTCCCTCTCCCACCCCTAATCCCTTCCCCCAAAGGGGGGCAACGCACTTGCGACTCCTCTGGTGTTGTTAGTGTCCATGGATGATGGTGATCACTAACAGCAGGTGAGCCACCTGTTCGTTTGCCACTTATGACATTAAAAAAAAGTGCGTGCGTACAAAGTACACATGTCAGAAGTGAAACTTCTTTGGCGAACTAATTTATAAGTTTTGTTTATATTTATACAAATCTAAAACTGTAGATTTCCGAGACTTGAAAAATAGATGAAAAATCTGCGTTTACTGCAAATGACGTCACTTCTGTTGCATACCTGCGTGACGTTACATCTGTAAAAATTTTACTCTCATGCGCCTAAAGAAGTATCACTTCAAAAAAAAATCAGTAATGTACGCGAATTCTTAAAATTCGTTGGTATATGCCGGGGTTTGAACCGGCGGACATCGGAATGATATTCCACCGGCAAACCACTAGACCGCCCCGACTTTATATTTTCCAAAATGTATTATAAATAAGTGTTAATTACGTAACCCAATTGTCAATAGTCATTATTCATATTGCCCGGGGAGTATAAATAGTGCCTTAATTAACCATTTGTTCCATAAAATCTGAATTGAGCAGTTGAGTTAATAAAATCAGAATGGAAAGAAAATTGTCTGACGTCAATGAAAGCTTCTAGCGAAACAGTAATAATTGGCATTACGATCTATAAATAATCTCTCCTGTATTCAATAGACAATCCACAAACATTCAGGGTATAATTTACCTTCACACTATTCCCATTTCAATTTCTATTTGAAATTTCTTAACAAGAAACCTTTGTATTTACCTACATTTTGTGTTTTGAATTAAGAACCTTTCTTCGAAGGTATATTATACTAATATTATAAATGATAATAAAAAAAAACCATCCAGAAAAAAGTACTGCTTCCAAGACAGGTTAAATCTATGTTAATGAGAGCAAAGCCGTGGGCAAAAGCCAGTATATATAAAAAGTGGCATATATGGAGTTAAGGGGGAAGTGGGGGGAGGGAGGTGGTCCTTCGGCGCTCTCACTCACCGAACGAATTGCAACACCGCAAGCACTGTTCCTTCTCGTCGATTTTTTGTGAGAAAGCTAGATATGCTGTGTTTGAGTTGGTTCTTTGATAGATTGGATTCGCAATTGTATCCGGTAGGTGTCGCTGCAATCGAGTTCCAGTTTTTTTTAAAAGAGTTTTAGCTGTTGAATATAATACACTTGGAACCGGTAATAATAGATTTGGCGCAGACGAAGTTGCGCAGGTCAGCTAGCCTGTAAACAAAATAAAGTGCAGTTTTGTGAAACTTTTCTAAAAAATATAGATTATCAAATAAAATACAAAAGAAATAGCATGTATTTATTAATTAAACAAACAATCTAGAAATATAATACATTTGATGTTTGATTTAACGCCACAAAGCTATTCATTTCAAAAGGCATCCATTATATTATTTACAATCCTTGTCTTATTATAATTTGCTGTTTTCGTCATTATTTATATTATAGTATTTGTTATAAATACATAAAGTTATAAAACACATATTTATAATAAATATATGGGTTATAAAATGAAAGTAGTTTCGAATTCTTACTCATGAACTAGAGCATCTGATGAATTAAAACATTGTGATGGAACCATAGTGGTAAGGCTTTTTCTAAGACCGCTTGACTAGTTACCATCCTTAACTAAAAAAAATCTATTATATAGAGCTTAGAGTTAGCCCTTCTCTAAGTTTAGCGTGTTTACCACCCGTTTGTCTCTCTAAACAGAGCGTGTGCACGCCCATTCCCGTGTAACCATAGAACACATCGGCGTGACCTGGTTGTAAATTTCGCTGCCACACACTCGCCGCGTCCCCACCCTTTCAGCAGCGTTTCAAGCCTAGGTTCGATCCCTCGGAGTGACGCCCTCGAGCACGCTGCTATCAATGTAAATTTTCAAAATTTTCATTCTTTACTTGAATAACAGATAACCTCACATACGTGCACATACACATAGGTACACGTATGGTGGAAGGGTTTTTATTTTCTCCCTTATTTTCCAACTGAAATAGTTCTGATTAGCCTAGCTATCTCAGACACAAAATACATCTGTGTCTCACGAATTCTTATACGTGTGAATAGCTAGCTTTAGCATAGACAGATTCACAGTGTTGCATCCAAGGCAAGAGCCCAAGCCCTCTCCCCCTCTCACAGAAAACCGACGTGAAGTAACGCTGCTTGCATTTTTGAAGTATGTGTGTACATTACAGAAATGCTTTTTCAAAAATATTTGTAACTCCGACACGCACGCTATATACAGTAACATGTAACGTGTACATTAGATATGTGAATATGAACGGGATGGGATTTATCATAAGCAACATACCTGGAACTTTAACCTACTATATACCACCCTCAGAGCTGACTATCGAACAATATGTGTTAATTTTTTTATTATATAGATATAACATTCCCATATTGTCGATATAATTGTGTTATTCTTATACTTTGCTATAATCACTGAGTTATATAGATGCATTTTGGTCGAGGTGGCGGCCATTTTGTAAATAAAACAAAACGGCCACCACATCGACCAAAGTGATAATATAATTCAAATTACATACATTTATTCTTGGAGTCCAGTACAGCGCACGCCTCACGCGCTTGCTTACAGTAAACTACATATGTTTGATCAATTTCACACGGACGAATGCACAGGTGACAGTTCATCACTACATAGTGTAAAACAAAGTCCTTTAATCTGTCTGTTTATCTTTTCGCGATAAAGTCAAACTATAGAACGGATTTTCATGCTGTTTTGACCAGTAGATAGAACGGTTCATGAGGAAGGTTTAGGTATAATTTGTCAAGGTTTTCTTTTTAATATCGGGGCGGGACAACGTCTTCTGAGCCCGCTAGCTATCTGCCCATAAAAGTCCCGTGAAAGTTGGTCCAACCGATTAAGCGATAGTAGGATATTGCGGACGAAGTCTTGAGTAACAAAATAAAATAGTCTGTTATTTCGAACTAAACTAACGTAGAATACACTTTTTGAATAGGAATATAAGGAATATAGTACTAGCGGTAACACGCAGCGAAAGCAATCAAAACTGAAAAAATGCCCGATTTTGAAACATTCTTCATTGGCGTTCCACTCCTCAATAAGAGCCAATGTCTTAGCGTGATGATATATAGCCTAAAGCTTTCCTCGGTAAATGAGCTATCTAAACCGAAAGATTTTATCAAATCGGTCTAATAGTTCCTGAGATTAGCGCTTTCAACCAACCAAACAAACAAACTCTTCAGCTTTATATATTAGGATAGATAATACATTTACAGCCACGCTGAAGCTACTACTGGTTTCGGCATGAATGGGTCAGCTCGCCCGGCGTAGTACCACCCTCTCACAGAAAACCGACGTGAAGTAACAGTACTTGCATTGTTGCGTTTCGTTCGGTCAGTGAGAGCGCCGGATACTTAACTCCCCTCCGCCCCACTTTCCCACTCCTCCTTCTCCCAAACTCAGGCTGGCAACGAGCTTGCGACTCTTCTGCTGTTACAAGTGTCTATGGACGGTGGTTATCACTTACTAGTGTCTATGGACGGTGGTGATCACTTAACATCAGGTGACCCCCCTGTTCGTTTGCCGCCTTTTGACATAAAAAAAAAAAAGTTCTAATTTTTGCAAGATAATTTCTGTTTCTAAGACGACTATCACAGAATTCCTTAAAACTACGAATCTACGTACACTGAAAAACAATATAAACACTAGCATGAATTGTTGCAACAGTAGTCAGTGCAGTACGGTCTTACGTTCATGACAAAAAGCATTTAATATCATTGTGATCGTTGCTGAGTTTTACGTACATTACTTTTCTTATTCTTAGTTTGTTGCACACAATGATATTAAATGCTTTTTGTCATGAACGTAAGACCGTACTGCACTGACTACTGATGTACGTAAAACTCAGCAACGATCTTATCTCTATATTCCATTACTAGTTAAATAACGAGTCGCTTTATAACTAAAACTTGATATTTCCAAGAGGCTAAAATTTACTTGACATTCCTTCAAAGTTAAACATTACTATAACTTCAAAATTTAATAAAAATAGTTTATCGCCATATACGCTCTCAATTTTCAAACAAAAATCTAAACGAAAAAGGTTCGTTGATTTCATTTCTTTTGTACAGATATATTCAATCTACACACCTGCAAGTGACTGAAATTCAATGTACAAAGATCGATTTATGAACACAATTTGTCAGCGTAATCAAAAGCTTACGATCTAGCGCATGGGATTTGTTCTAGGAATCAATGCAGCGCTGATTTTGCAGACAGAACGTAGTCAATAAATCTTGCAGTACAGTATCGTAATAGAGAGAAAGTCAGAGCCCGTGTGAAAAAGAAACGCGAGATGCAGCCAATCAATCTACATTTACAATCATATGAGCATCGACCCGCCACTCTACGAATACTTGTAAAACGTTTTGATACTTGCATTTTATTTTAATTTTTGTTTTTCTCTAATTTGTTTTTGTTTTCATTTGCGGGTAACAATTTTTAATATTAGTAAGTATATTGTATACAAACTAAAAATGACCATAAACGATAATAATGTAACCGCCATAAATTATCTTAACAAGAAATTTGAGTTACTAACATATATTTATATAACAGTTATTAAAGAAAAAAATACATCATCAATAAGTATAATAATATATAATTTGTCTTTCTCACTTTAATATTGTATTGAAGCTGCACTACATTTAGGATGATTTAAAAAAACAGACGTGGACCTAGACTGCTAAAAAAATATATAAAAAAGTAGTGTTGATGTACTTTTGATCAATAGCGTCCATTATTGATTTACCGTGCTGAAGTCATAACATAGTATAAAATAAAGCCCCCCCGCCGTGTCTGTCTGTCTGTTCACGATAAACTCAAAAACTATTGAACGGATTTTAATGCGGTTTTTACCAGTAGATAAAACGATTCACGAGGAATATTTAAGTATATAATTTGTCAAGTTTTTTTTTATTAAGGCGGAACTGCGTCCGCCGGACCCTCTAGTAGATACTAATTTAGTTGGTCTTATAAAGAATCCACACCAAAAACTTAGTGTAAAAACTAGAACAGTTTTAGTCGAGCTTTAGCGACTGGACTACAAAGATAATTTTGATGCTCGTAAATTCATTTATCACATAATTTGGTTTTACGGTTTTAATTACCCTATTTATTATATACTTGAAATATATGATACTAGCGGACCCGGTGGACGTTGTGATACCATGATAATAAAAAAACCTAAAAGTCAACCGCAGCGCCACCTAACGGTTCCAATTATGAATCTAAACCATTCTCGGATCCACTGGAATACGCACAAAAAATTTCATCAAACTCGGTCCAGCCATTTAGGAGTTCAGTGACATACACACGTACAGAAGAAATTTATATGTAGTGAGTACAATAAGTATATAAGTAATCTCGAGAAAATTCCATACAAGAATTATTTGACAGGCACTTAATATAGTCAGAATATTGCAAAATTAACTCACTTTCGTCGACAATAATTGACCTAATAGCCTAAACCTAAAATCAGTTCAAAATTGTAGTCTTACTTCGATTCTTGGTCGTCAGCGCTGGGTGTTTCTAATCGAAGTAATTTTTAGTCATGTTACACAAATTACTATATCATATTTGTTTAAATTACGGCCGTAAGCTATTCGAACGTAACATATACCTAAAAATACATGTATATACCAGAAAATCTTCAAATATAATTATTTACAAAGTATGATCCTATTAAAATATAATATCCCAAAGAAGAAATGATCAAGACTAGCCGTTCGCAGTACAAAGCTCGTCAATCGTAGTCATTGCTCTGACGAATAGTTTAGAAAGACTTCATTTGATATATGCAGAGGGTAACTTCAATATCGAATGGTACAAAATGGATCCTCTCCGGTCTGGCCCTTTTATTGACATAAATAATTTAGTAGACTACATTTCATCTTGTTATTGAACAAATCAATTATATGATAATATAGTTTTATTCTATCTCGCATTATGTTATTGGTGAGCAAATGTATACTTTATTTTGTTCGTCAAAAGATGATTCTGATAGCTCAACGGGAAAAGTCACTTACCACCGTTCCTCCACTTTTCGTCACACAATAAGGTTGCGGATCAGAATTTCAAAGGCTTCCCATAAAAAGTCTCACTTTAAAAAATGACAATAGGTACAATTAATATAACTTTTCTAATGAAATCTAATCTAAAAAAAAGGGTGCCTGTTCTTATGTACACGCGTTAGAAGTTATAATTCTTTAGCCTAACAAGATAAAAATCTTTTAAAATTTTATCTTTCGCCTTATTCTACGTTTGTAGAAAAAACGACACTAACAATAGAAAAAAGGTATTTAATACATTGAAAGTTTTAATACAATAAAAAACAAAGAAACAAAATGTTGACTATAGGTAACTTCATGGTGTCGGTTTTTCGTGACGGTGTGTGCGAGCATCATAGTAACTTCAGGGTGTCGGTTTTTCGTGACGGTGTGAGCGCGCTTCGTACAAAATTTACTCTCATCAATTTTCCCTAACGCGCGAAAAGGAGTATAACTTCAAAGAAATTTTATTTCATAGGAGGCAAACGAACATGTAGGTCACCTGATTTTAAGTGATCACCGCCGTCCTTAGACACCAGCAACGCCAGGAGTGTCGCAAGTGCTTTGCCAGCCTGTGCTATGGGCGGAGGGGGGAGAGAGGAAGGGGAAGTGGGCCTCCGGCGCTCTCACTGACCGAACGAAACGCAACAATGCAAGTACTGTTACTTCACGTCGGTTCTCTGTGAGAGGGTGTGTTGTAGTAATAAATAATGTTATTATAAGTAGTGATTAAGGGTTGTGGTACTGGCAACACTAGATGTCAAATAGAGACAGTTCAGAGTGTACTTGTAATGGCTTCTAATAAATATATTAAATTAATAAACGTGGACTCGTTTATAACAGGGTGGTACTACCCCAAAGGAGCCGATCCATTCATATTGGAACCAGTAATAGCTTCAGCGTGGCTCTACCACCTACCAAAAATGTAAACTAATTACACACAACATTCAAAATACCAATATTAATTGACATAAATCATTTCCTCATCATCGTGAAACATACTACTGATACCAATCTTTTACGGCAACCAGTACCTATATATACCTATTTATACCTGAATTTGTGTTCAGCACAACTATATTCAGAACGGTGAAAAAGTTTGTTGAGCAACAGCCCTGACTCAACTAAAGGAGTTCTTCAACTCACTTTTTCAAGAAAACTTTACACGATTTGAGAATGCTTTATTAAACGTCTACGTTATAAACACATCGATTCTAGACTTACAAAGTTCATATTATACTAATCCTGAATAAGCTGACTTAGCGTCTGGATGTTTGCCCCTGGGAACGACGCTATACACGCTTAACTGCCTTCGTATACGTAGACATTTAAGTAGATACTAAACAAAAAATAAATAAAATCAATCGATATACAAAGGAAAAAATTTTCATAACTACCGAGTGGCAATATAAAAAACTATAGATAAAAGAAAAAAAAAAGAAATAACGCAATACAATAGTTATATTACGACAGCGAGAGGTAATGCCGGTGGAGATATTTTTTAAATAACGTCAAGGATCTTGCCTGCCTAATATCACAAGGGAGTGCGTTATATTATAAAGTTCATATTATACTAATCCTGATAAGCTGACTTAGCGTCTGGATGTTTGC
>MU159296.1:201134-235340 GCA_015888305.1 Antheraea pernyi | reverse complement strand
TTTTTTTTTTTTTTTTGTTTTTTACCTCATAACTTTGGACTGGGTGAACCGATTTTGATTATTCTTTTTTTATTTGAAAGCTGATACTTCCAGTGTGGTCCCATTTTAATTTGGTACAGTTCCGATCACGGCATCCAGTGCAAAACCGTATAAGTTTTAAATTTGCATTAAGTATGTACACGACAAATAGACGAATAACTCAATATCACGTTAACCGATTTCGATGATTCATTTTTTATTGGAAAGGATGTACTTCAAGGGTAGTTTGATGAGAGTTTGGTTAGGTTCTGATTATGGGATCCGTGACAAAGTAAGAAAACTTTCAAGAAACGAGCCTACTCTTTTCTTAAGGGCCGGCAACGCATCTGTGTTTCCTCTCGTGTCGCAATTGTCCATGGGCGGCCGTGATCACTAGATAGCTCATTTATCGAGGAAGGCTTTAAGGCTATATATAATCACTCTAAGACCAATAGAAGCAGAGAACCAATAAAGAATGTTTCAAAATCGGGCACTTTTTTTGCTTTTGAGAGATTTCGTTAGTGTTAGTATTATATACGTTGCCATGGTAACGTAGTAAGTAGTAGTAATAATATTCGTCCAATAGGACAAGCGAAGGAATTAATCCATACTGCCAATTCTGAAATTATGTGGTATGTATCAACGCTAACATTTTCAAAGTTTATTTTGTTTTCCTATTCAAAAAGTTTACACTACTCTTATTTCCAATTTTTAACCGACTTCAAAAAAAGGAGGAGGTTATCAATTCGTCTGTATTTTTTTTTTTTATGTTTGTTACCTCATAATTTTGGACTGGGTGAACCGATTTTGATTATTCTTTTTTTATTTGAAAGCTGGTACTTCCAGTGTGGTCCCATTTCAATTTGGGGTCTTAGAGTGATTATATATAGCCTTAAAGCCTTCCTCGATAAATGAGCTATCTAAAACCGAAAGATTTTCTCAAATTGGACTGGTAGTTCCAGAGATCATAGCGTTCAACCAAACAAACAAACAAACTCTTCAGCTTTATATATTAGTATAGATAGGCGAGTAGAAAATGGTCTCTCATTATAATTTCATTGCATCACGATATTTTCCTTGTATTATACAACGTCGCGTGTAAGTGCACTCTCATATATAATTACGATTACTGCTTCTTACAATGTGTTAGCTAAAATATTATTCGACAGTTTTGTTTAATAATATAATTAGTATCTCATAGTAATGATTACAATCAATAAATTTTATTGTACAGTTAGATTTATCACTAAAGAAAAGCAAAATAACTCGAATATAGAAACGTTATAACTTTTACTATTTATATTAGTGAACGAGTTGGTTTGTTATTTATTTATTTATCATAAGAATGAACAACAGTAACATAAAATAAGAAGCTAAAAACATACATGCAAAAACTTTAAATTATTTATGTCACTAATTATAGTTGACTACAGCATTTATCAACATAAGATGCGATGCGGAAAACAATAAAAGTAGAAGAAACAAATATGAAAAAATTAAGAAAAAAATAAAATAATACAATTCGATAATGTACAATAACTTAAAAATTAAGGAAAAAATCCTGCAGAGATTAAATAAACTAATTTTAATTTTAATTTTTTTAATTTAAGTTCTTCTTCTTCTTGTTTTGGCTCCGCAGAAGCATTTGCCAGTGTCAATGTTTTGTTTTATGTTCCAGAGAGTTTGTTAATTTCCATTGTCGAGTAATTAATTCAATATTCTAACAAGATGGTGGCTCCCTTGTTAGAACTTTCCATGGAGTTTTTGTGGCATCTCAGAATTCATGGTCCGTGGTATTATTTTCTATTCACTTCACTTATGCACAATAAACAAACTATATTACATAAAACACCACCAATTTTACACAATATAGAGTCAAGTAACACAAGATTATGAATAAAAAATAAAATCCACTACATGACAGACTAAGATCCCGCCAAAAACTCCTTAATTTAAGTTATGTATTGGTAATAAAAAAATAATAACTTAAAGTACATTAACCCATCTAGGTCTGTGGTCGTCAAGCTGCAACCCCCAGGCCGCATGTGATCTGTGCTATTTGTGTAGTCCGCGACATATCAAACAATTTTACTAGACAATTACTGTTAAAACTGATTTTGCAATTGAAGAGAAAGTAAATAGAGAGCTCCCTTAGGGGGACATTTTTGTGTATGTAAAAATAAAAGCTATTAATATACTGTCTTCTTTTTTTATCATTTTGTATTCACGCCAACTTCCATGATGTTTCCTGTGTTGCAAATATAATAATATCCAATATGGTAATTGACACCTTTAACCAATAACTTCAGAACACATTTTCCCTATGATAACCTTTTTTAGCCACGAAAGTAATCACGAATTCGTTTAGCTTTAAAATAAATTAATTAATAGTTACTCAATTAGCTAGCTAACAAATTACGTCATAGATTGCTATTGGCATATAAAATCTATGGGCAATTGCGTTTTGACAGCTCATAAAAAATATACCAATTGCTTGGTTGTGTGAACTACCCGATCTTTTAATGTGTAGCCCGTAGTTATGCTTCACATGTTACCCTTGGTCAGAAAAGTATTACATCCACTGATCTGCATTATAGAACATAATAAAGAATTAGACATACATAAACACAAAAATAGTTACCCTATCTCGGCGTAATGTGGTAAAATAATTTATAGTACTTATCGCAATCCAACAATTTTTTTTTTATATCATATGACGCAAACGAACATGCGGTAAGGTGGTGATCACTTACCAGGTCACATGGTAAGAGATCCCCGCCGTCCATAGACACTAGCAACACCAGAGGAGTCGCAAGTGCGTTGCCAGTCTGTGTCTTGAGGGAAGGGGGAGGGTTGAGGGGAGGGGAGGTGGTCCTCCGGCACTCTCACTAACCGAACGAAACGCAACAATGCAAGCATTAACAACTTTACGTGGGTGTTTCTGTGGGTCGGGTTGTAGTACCACGGGCGAGCCGACCTATTCATGCTGAAACCAGTAATAGCTACAATCTCTAACCTACAAAAAAAAATGTATGCTGTTTTCAAACAATGCAAACTTACTTGTTCGGTAATACACACATATAGTCCATGAATTTGATAAAATCCTGCCTAAATTCATCCTTGATACAGTGATAGATAGGCCTGCAGCGACCGTTCTTACCGTTTGGCAGTGTACATGGCTGGTATTGTTCGTCTACCTAAAATATAGGTAACATTTTATTTTTTACTCTATTTATATACATTTTATGTAATAGTAATTAATAAATCACATTAAAAAAAATATAAGAATATAAGAAATAGATAATAAGAATCGTTATAAGTGTTATTTATTCACTTAAAACGTATGATTCGAGGAGGAAACAATTCGTCCGTGTGGAATAGTCATTTTGGGCTAATGTTAATACGCAGCTGAAGCTCTCAAAAGGAAACTATTTCGAAACATTTATCATTGGTGCTCTGCTCCTACTAGTCTTAGCGTGATATATAGCCTATAGCCGTCCTCGATAAATGAGCTATCTAACACTGAAATATTTTTTCCAATGGGATCAGTAGTTCCTGAGTTTAGCGCGTTCAAGCAAACAAGCCCTTCAGCTTTATAATATTAGTAAGTATAGATATGGATATTTATGTCATAGTTGGCAAACGAACATGTGGGTCACCTGATGTTAAGTGATCACCACCGTCCATGGACACTAACAACACCAGAGGAGTCGCAATATGAGATGAACTTAATTACATTACGATTATGTACGTCTTGAAACTTTAGAAATATTTTGTTTCAATTAAAATTATCTTTTTATATAATACTAGCCTCTGCCCGCGACTTCGTTCGCGTGGAATAGTTACTTTGGGCTAACGCTAACACGCAGCGGAAGCTTTCAATAGGAAAAAACCCCGATTTTGAAATATTCTTCATTGGTGCTCCGCTCCTATAGGTCTTAGCGTAATAATATATATCCTATAACCTTCCTCGATAAATAAGCTATATAACACTGAAAGAATTTTTCAAATCGAACCAGTAGTTCCTGAGATTCCCCCCTACAACGTCACAAACTCACAAACTTTACCTCTATAATGTTAGTATAGGTTGTTTTCAGTATAATATTGTTCAGTTTTTAGTTTTAACATTATGTTACGTTTTATATTCAGTGATTGTGATAATCGCATGTTGTAATTTCCTGTAAATGCGGTAACCCATAACTCATACGTTTATTAAAAAAAACTCATGTATCTCATTTTAATGTTATTGAAAAATTTTAGTCGGAAATTATATTAAATAACATGATTATACATATACAGACATATACGTAGACATATGTAGACATTTCAAAATTGTGTGGGGTGTAAGGGGTGTCGAATAACATCTAAGACTTGAGACACCCAAGCCAACCTCACATGCACGTGGTGAATAATGAATAATGAACGAGGCAATGGCGAAAGCGGGGTGGTAGGGTTTTACACCCTGACTAGATTGTAACCAACATGTATATGGCGAAAAAGCCCGTCATAGGGATTCGCTTCTGCGGGTCGCGTTCCGGGATCAGCCTATGCATATCCAGCTTTTCGCAGGCCGGCATGACAGTGGCGACCGGCGATGGATAGTGCGTCATTCGGTGGTCGCCATTGTTTTTGGATTGTACTGTGCTTACCATCAGGCAGTAATTTTGCCGTGCTACATTTAAAAAAAAAGCAGGTTATATCATTACTGATATTATAAATGCGAACCTGAGTTTGTTGTTTATATCTAAACTACCAATTATTATGAAATTTTGCATTTTACCTTTCATCCAGAAAAAAATCTATTAACGATGGACAAGTGAAATCTATATAAACGCGAGCGAAGCGAAGCGAAGCTAGTTACGAAATACAAAAATACTATAGAACGTTACTATGAAAATGGCACGTTTATTTGTGGCCGATATTCAAAATGTATAAATCACTATGCTAGCTAGTGTTTTGACTATGGCTCTGATGTTAGTGATCCAATCCGGAGGGAAACCCTACCATTTACCATATTAATAATAATTACCATATTAATAATAATTACCATATTAGTAATAATTACCATATTCATAATAATTACCATATTCATAATAATTACCATATTAATAATAAGTACCATATTAATAATAATTACCATATTAATAATGTTACTATTCCAGTACGTGTATCTATTAATTACACATTGCGTATTACATTGTATTGACCGGTTATGATTGTGATATTTTTAGCACCGCATAATATAAACGTCTCATGTAGGGTTCTGACATTGCTATCAGAACTTTTTTTTGGCAATCAATCTTCTAGTAGTTTTACTGCCATTATCGAGTAGGTAATGATATTTACAAGTTTCTTGCGATCATTTCAATGAACTAACAAGATGGCGGCCATCTTGTTATAACTTTCCTGGGAGTTTTAGTGGCAAGTCAGACTCCATGCTCCGGTATTATTTCTCAACGTCACTTGTGCACAATAACCAAACTATATTACATAATATAGAGTCTAATAACACAAGATTATGAATAAAATACAAAGTCCACTACATGACATTTCAAAATCCCGTCGGAAACTCATCAGAAGTGGTGTTAGCAAGGCTTCAAATTTAATTTTTAAACGTATGCAATGGAAGAATATTAATTTATTGAACTGATAGATACATTTTCAGATAATTGGAGAACGAACCTGGTTAGTATTAAATTGAATTAATCGTTTTGTTCTTCCGTTGCCGCTGTGAAAGCCTCGGTTTTGGATAGCATTCCTCCATTCTGGATCCTCTAGTTCAGCTGGAAAGATAAAATACTTGTAATCACAAGTTAGGTGGATAAAAATTGGTCGAATCTTGAAAAAAAGCCTTGTGGAAGTGTTTTTTTATATTTATTGAAGTTATACTTATTTTTGAGCGTTAGGAAAAAATGATAAGAGTAAATTTTTACGACACACCGTCACGATAAACCGACATCCTGAAGTTAGCTATAATCAAAATTTTGTATATTTGTATTTCTTTGTATTAAAGCTTTCAATGTATTAAATACCTTTTTTCTATTGTTAGTGTCGTTTTATTACAAATGTAGAATAAGGAGAAAGATAAAATTTTTGAAAAGATTTTTATCTTGTTACGCCAAAGAATTATAACTTCTAATGCGTGTACATAAGTACACACACATACACACACTTTTTTATATTTACAATATAATTCATATTATCAGGTAGTACTCGTGGTATGTATCCAAGTTTAAAGTTATAATCATTTTTAATCCTTAAATTACTTGGTGGCTTATTTATGTATATATTCGAAAGTTTAGTCTATCCTTACTAATTAATAAACGATAAATCAAATAATATTTTCAGCGATGTTTTAGAATTTAAACTTCTTAATACCTATATATTCATTTTATAAACTACATTTTGAAGTCAGAATACAGAGATATTTTTATGTTGAACTTGTATTTTTCGATTCATGTTAAAAGTTATTGGATTTAACTGAAGTAAAGTAAAAAGGTACTTACAATAATCGCTTTCCTTAGTAGCTGTAGCACTCACAACTAATAACAAAAGAAGAAACAACATTCTCGCTTAACAACGAGCGCCCACGAAAACTACGCTTTATGTAGTGATTTGTTTTATATGAATGCAGGAAATGACCGATATTGAATAATCCGCAGGATGTCGCACTGTTGATAGTGGGCATATTAATTTCGATATAACGAAAAAATATACATCTCATATCACGCGCAAATTCTGTCAGGGTTTTGTTGAAATTTTTTATCAATGGCTGTGTTATTTTCAACAGAAAAAGTCACATTCATTTCTGAGTTATAATCTAATTAAAACTTTAGAATATTTTTTTTTATATCATAGGAGCCCAACGAACAGGCGGGTCACCTGATGTTAAGTGATCACCGCCGTCCATAGACACTAGCAACACCAGGGGAGTCGCAAGTGGGTTGCCGACCTGTGTTTGGGGAGAGAGGTGTGTAGAGGTTTCACATACCAAACGAAACGCAACAATACAAGTAATTCAGCAAATACAAACATCGGAAATAGAGAAAACTTTTTTTAAGTGTCTCGATAAATTTACTAAAAATATTTCAAGCAATAGCTTGATTAACAATGAACATATTATGTAAACTTATATAAAAATGTTACGCAATAGTAAGTAGTGAATAGCCCTGGTATGTACGACTGTATGAAAATTATAGGTGGTACAGTCACGCTGAAGATATTACTGGTTTCAGCATGAATGTGTCCGCTCGTCCGGCGTACTACCACTCGACCCACGGACACATCGACGTGAAGTAACAGTGCTTGCACAAAATTTTAGAAAAGCTGATTCTTTAATATGTTATTCTTTGTGCTCTTCCAAACAAGGTTCAGGATACCTGGTTGCCGGTAAACGTTGTGTTTATTAATGCTTTACAGGTAAAAATATTGATTTTTAAATAATTTTAGGAAACTTTCTTTTTAAACATTATTAAAAACATGAATTTATCACTTCCAGACTTTTGTTTTTGACAATAGTGTGCCCGATGATATTGTTTAAATAAAAATAATTAATTTCAAATCATTTTATTTTTTCTGTTGCAAAGAACATATTTCATTTTATTAACCATTATGATATTAAGATTTCATCCTAAACAATGAAAAACAACTATAAACGTAAACATATGACTTGGGACTGAGGCCATCTTGAATACGTGCGCCTATAACAGGCGCTGCCACAATTATCGCTATCTTTATCATACATCCAGTGTTGCGCTCAATATATATAGCTATAGCTAAGTTATTCTTTACACATTATTTTTAATATTCCCTCTTTTATATCTAAATAAAATAATATTAATACTACAGCTATCTTAACATGGTAAAAAAGTATATCTTTTTTATTTACAAAAAATAGCACCAGACACATTATTTTCAATAACAAAAATGACTGGCAATAACAAAGCCATTTTTAATAGCGTTTCAAAATTAATGAAAAAAAAAAACATCCTAAAATGATTTCAAAATCAGTGTTTATGTTTTTCAAAGGACGATATGCACCAATAAACGCAACGTTTAACGGTAGCCAAATAGCTCGCACGTTGTTCAGAAGAGCATAAGGATATATAAAACACTGGCTTATTAAAATTCACTCCCAAAACCGTTGCTAGCTCTTAGACGAATAGTTACAGCCAAGTGACAGTTGACGCGTCGACCCGATGCACATATCTTTTTCATATTTATATTAGTCTTCAATACAATAGAGTGTGGAAAAGTTTTAATACAAGTTAAAGATAAAGTATAGTAATAAAGTAAGTAGTGGAGATGATTATTTAATTTTATTTTTACGTATTGTGCATTTGTTGAGTCTATGTGCGGTAGGTTAGGTGTCGTTACAGAGAAAAAGAGAGGGAGATTGTATATAATATATACAAAAAAAAAAATCATTTCAATAGCAAACCAACTCAAAGATTACCTACCTACTCATGTATTAACTTTTATTAACTTGATTATCCCAGATCATTTAGTGTTTAATTTATCATTATTCATTTTATAAATATATTTTATCGTGTAATTTACAATTTAACTCAATAAAATTATTTTACAATTTAACTTTTAAGAGTGGTAGAGCCACACTGAAGCTATTATTGGTTTCAGCATGAATGGATCGGCTCGTCTGGAGTAATACCACCCTCTCACAGAAAACTGACGTGAAGTAACAGTGCTTGATTTGTTGCCTTTCGTTCGGTCAGTAAGAGCGCCAGAGGCCCGCCTCCCTTCCCCTCTCCTCTCCCCTCTCACTCCTTTTCTCCCAAACACAGGCTGGCAACGCACTATCGACACCCCCGGTGTTGTTAGTGTCTATGGACGGTGGTGATCACTTAAGATCAGGTGACCCACAAGTTCGTTTGTCAGTTATAACAAAAAAAAAACAACTTGATATTTTATAATGTAAACTACACTGATTGTATAGTAAACGTCTACAATTCGTTCCAACCGGAGGTCCATAGACCCGTCAAGCTTTTTTTTACATAACCGCCAATATATGTAGGTTAGTTTTTATCTTAATTGAACCCGGTAGATGATGCTACGGGTTCTAGGCTTATTTTAAAAGATGTCTCACATACCACCTGGGTATATGTTTGAGTGAGTCCCTTGATAGTTTGGATTCACAATTGGAAACCTTATCTGTGGCTATGATCGGATATTAGGTTTATTACAATTTTTCGCTTTTAAAAATACAATTGAAACCGGTGATAACCGATTCGGTGCAGACGAAGTTGCGCGGGTCAGCTAGTTGTAAATATTAAAGAGAAAGAAAATAAAATGCTTTTCTTATATCTATGAAATATGAGTATTATATTTTCATTATACACCGTACTTAACTATCGAAATAATTACTGCATAAGGTTATTTTTTGTCTTACTAAAAAAATTGAATGGGAAATAAGCTATATAAATAAAATCCTTAAAAGCGTGCGTTCGTCATAATCCAGTCGAGGTATTTGTCAACACGAGTGTAGATACCAGGGTGGTTGGGTTCGCCACAGCGCAGGCCCCACGAGACTACACCGATAACTGACCAACGGCCGCTCCCCAACTGGTACATAAGTGGACCTCCGCTGTCGTACTAGAGAATAAACTGAATTAGGATCTACAGACTTTAGTGAATGACATGTTTTGATTGATGTTGGCTGAAGATATAAAATTATTACTTAATATCTTGTCCTTTATACTGAATCTGTTGGCTTCTGTCTCGTTTTTTCTTTGACTGTAATCCGGAATCCCAATAAAATTTGAAATTTCAAAAGACCCAACGGATAATCATGTTACAAGTATGTTTTTTTATAATGTAAAACCTTCGAATGAGCTTTCCATCCGAATGTTTTTCTTTTTTAGGAGAACGTTGTATACCCTAAACCCTGGAGTAAATTTAATCAAACTCTCTAACGGGAGAAGTTCAGTTTGCATCTTGACTTCGATGTCATCATGTTGTCAAATATGAGATAATATCTTATTGACTTTATCTTTAGAATTAATCACGTAATTACATTCATATTTAACTAGCCGGGCTCGTGACTGCATACCTATTTAGTTATTTGGTTAATTAAATATCTAATGTTTAGTATTAAGTAAGATATTCATATAGCTTACACATAATAAATTCACGCCAATCAGTTAAATGGTATACAAGTTGATATGCTGCAACACCGCCTAGTTGTTGGTTATAGTAGAAACCCTCCCTATGTCAATATACTTCAATATTACAATAGTCTTCTTTGTATACTTATAGATAAAAGTAATGGTTAGCTTTCGGTTAAACTTTTCCGGTGTTATTACAAAAAAGTTAAATACGTATTGACTACTCGCTTTGAAAAGGTTTCGAATTAAATGCACCGCGGTCGCTGAATGTTCGCCATCTTGCTCTTTTGTCTCGCTTTGGTTAGATAAGATTAAACTTGTGAAAAAGGATAACGCGAACTTGCCTCGGGCGAGCGCGGTTCATTTATTACGAAACCTCTTTAAACCAAGTATTTGAAATGTATTTAACTTTTTTGTAATAACACGGTCCTAGTTTTCTTGTTATTTATTTATTGAAGTAAATAATTCTTCTGATTAAGTTTACAGCTGCCTTTAATTTTGAAACACTCGAAACTATATGCTGGTAATAAAATTGTATAAGTCGTTCTTATCTTTGTAGTGCTAAAAAAACTCCGATATCATATAGTCAAAAGTTTTGGTGGCTCTGAATAATAATCTTCATTACATATATATCATAAAATAAAGTCTTCTGCCACGTCTGACTTTCTATTCGCGATAAATTAAAAACTACTCAACGGATTTTCAGTTTAGATATATAATTTGTAAAAGTTTCTTTTATTAACAGGGTGGGATAAGGTCTGCCGGGCCCGTTACTTTTTCTGTTATTCTTGGGTTGATTCAGAATTATTGTAAACAGATTGGAGATTTTATAATTCAATCAGTATCACAAATTGTTTACCTGACAAGCGTCTTTCCCACCCTCGTGTTCACCGGCACACATATTTTCCTCGAAAACGGAATCACCGAACGCATTTATACAGGATTGTTGCTCCCATATAGGAACAGCGACTTCCATCAAAACATTGCTATAAGGGCCACCGTAAAACTCCGTCCCCCATCCTATAAGAATTAAATCCAACTTAAGGCTAAAATGTATGCAACGAATTCTGTTACATGTAATGAGTTATTTCCAGTTATTAATAAACAAAAAAATGTACAGATTATTTTATTCGTTTTGTAAATAATGACGATAGGTGCCACATTTCATAGCCATGCTCTCAAATCAAGCGCCCCTCCCCTCTAATATCTCATTTGCAAGACGGGAATCTACATTCTATAATGTTTGCCATTTCTATCATACAAACGAATAACTCATAATTTGCGTTACAAATATTGTTTTTCAAGTTTGTTGTTTTCGCACAAAGATATTCGGAGTTAGCAATATAAAGGAAGAGAGGGGTGAATCCAATTTAATACGAGTCACTAATCTTTCCCTTGACGCGTTCCATTAGTATCATAGAATAAGGTGTATCACAAATTGTTTACCTGACAAGCGTCTTTCCCACCCTCGTGTTCACCGGCACACATATTTTCCTCGAAAACGGAATCACCGAACGCATTTATACAGGATTGTTGCTCCCATATAGGAACAGCGACTTCCATCAAAACATTGCTATAAGGGCCACCGTAAAACTCCGTCCCCCATCCTATAAGAATTAAATCCAACTTAAGGCTAAAATGTATGCAACGAATTCTGTTACATGTAATGAGTTATTTCCAGTTATTAATAAACAAAAAAATGTACAGATTATTTTATTCGTTTTGTAAATAATGACGATAGGTGCCACATTTCATAGCCATGCTCTCAAATCAAGCGCCCCTCCCCTCTAATATCTCATTTGCAAGACGGGAATCTACATTCTATAATGTTTGCCATTTCTATCATACAAACGAATAACTCATAATTTGCGTTACAAATATTGTTTTTCAAGTTTGTTGTTTTCGCACAAAGATATTCGGAGTTAGCAATATAAAGGAAGAGAGGGGTGAATCCAATTTAATACGAGTCACTAATCTTTCCCTTGACGCGTTCCATTAGTATCATAGAATAAGGTCACAAAATTTGTCAGTCATGATTTAAGTGCAAGCCAGAGAGTCGTGGCTTCAATGTCCGTTAAATGCTCTGAGATTACTGATTACATGCTTTATAAAATTATCAAACGATTTGATAACAGACTCCTACTCTGCCAAGCCTAAAAGATTGAAAAGACATATAAGAAGATTATTACAAAATATTATATGCTTTAATCGGTTACAGGATTTACATCTGGGTTTTTATTTTTAATGTGGTGGACCAATTCGAACAATTTATTGAAGCATTTGGTATGCTTATCTTTATATATAAATTTCTTCTGTACGTGTGTATGTCACTGAACTCCACCTAAACCGCTGGACCGATTTTGATGAAATTTGCGTGTTCCAGTGGATCCAAGAATGGTTTAGATTTACAATTGAACCCGGTAGGTGGCGCTGCGGTTGACTTTTATGTTTTTTTGTTTTATTATCAAGGCAGGACAACGTCCGCCGGTCCGCTAGTACATCTATATAGATCTTTAACATGTTTATATAGATATGTCATTCGTATAAAAGTCACCTTTGTGTGAGATGGAATCAGCGACCTCTTGGTTGAATAGTAAGGCTTACATTCACTGCGCTTCTAGTTTGATTAAATTCGTAGAAGATATTAATTATTAGATTAAAACATGTTATTTACCAGTAATCGTAGATGATTTGTCTGTCAAATCTAAGCCGACTGGTGGCAGACAAATTGGCCAAACATATGAGTTAAATACGGCGGGCCTGTGCAGCTTCAGTATCGCGATGTCATGATGATTGTTGGATGCGTCGTACCTCTCGTGCTGTATCTTCTCAACTACTTTGAAATTGTACGTGCGGGATTCGTCGGTACGCTGCAGGTCGTATTCGCCGAGTCGTACAGTCAGTTCGCTTGCTTTCCAGCTATAAAACGCAAGTATTTACACGTGCCGTCTTGAAACCGAGAAAGTAATATCGCTTATTTCAATTGGAACTGGAGAGTATCAACACATCAAAGTTAAAGGAATTGGCTGTTTATTTAAGTATCTGATGTAATTATGTTTCACCTTCTCGTACAGTGTGCGGCTGTAAGTACATGTCTATCAGTAATAAGAACTCCACCACAGTGATGTTCAACTCCATTGGGTGTGACAGACGCCATCCACGGCCAGTCACGAGGATTGGCCGGACGGGATACGCTCACACGGCCTTGTGCACGAGTACTCAACCCGCAACCTACAAAATATAGACTGTAGTCCCTTGAATAAATTTATATATACTGCTAGCTGAGCCCCGACTTCGTCCCCGTGAAACCTTATATACAAGATAGTGACTAATAACGTCAAAGCCTAATTACTTATTTACTTTTTTCTTCGTGTCCGTACTTAAGTCGCGTCGGCATTAAATTTTTTTAATTTATTTATTGGGAAATCCAACAGCATACAGTATTTTTATATAATATCTTACAGTATGTAACAATTAAAGCCAAACAGGATTTCACAGTCTATAATGTTTGCCATTTCTATCATGCAAACGAATAACTCATAATTTGCCTTACAAATATTGTTTTTCAAGTTTGTTGTTTTCGCACAAAGATATTTAGAGTTAGCAATATAAAGAGAGAGGGGCGACCCCAATTTAATACGAGTCACTAATCTTTCCCTTGACGCGTTCCATTAGCATCATAGAATAAGGTCACAAAAATTTGTCAGTCATGATTTAAGTGCAAGCCAGAGAGTCGTGGCTTCAATGTCCGTTAAATGCTCTGAGATTACTGATTACATGCTTTATAAAATTATCAAACGATTTGATAACAGACTCCTACTCTGCCAAGCCTAAAAGATTGAAAAGACATATAAGAAGATTATTACAAAATATTATATGCTTTAATCGGTTACAGGATTTACATCTGGGTTTTTATTTTTAATGTGGTGGACCAATTCGAACAATGGATTGAAGCGTTTGGTATACTTATCTTTATATATAAAATTCTTCTGTACGTGCGTACATCACTGAACTCCACCTAAACGGCTGGGCCGATTTTGATGAAATTTGCGTATTCCAGTGGATCCGAGAATGGTTTAGATTCACAACTGGACGCGGTAGGTGGCACTGCGGTTGAGTTTTAGGTTTTTTTGTTTTATTATCAAGAGAGGACAACGTCCGCCCGGACCGCTAGTACATCTATATAGATCTTTAACATGTTCATATAGATATGTCATTCGTACAAAAGTCACCCTTGTTTGAGATGGAATCAGAGATCTCTTGGTTGAATAGTAAGGCTTACTTTCACTGTGCTTCTAGTTTGATTGAATTCGTAGAAGGTATTAATTATTTAAACATGTTATTTACCAGTAATCGTAGAGGATTTGTCTGTCAAATCTAAGCCGACTGGTGGCAGACAAATTGGCCAAACGTATGAGTTAAATACGGCTGGCCTGTGCAGCTTCAGTATCGCGATGTCATGGTGATAGTTTGGTACCTCGTACCTCTCGTGCTGTATCTTTTCAATTACTTTGAAATTGTACGTGCGGGATTCGTCGGTACGCTGCAGGTCGTATTCGCCGAGTCGTACAGTCAGTTCGCTTGCTTTCCAGCTATAAAACGCAAGTATTTACACGTGCCGTCTTGAAACCGAGAAAGTAATATCGCTTATTTCAATTGGAACTGGAGAGTATTAACAAACCAAAGTTAAAGGAATTGGCTATTTATTTAAGTATCTAATGTAATTATGTTTCACCTTCTCGTACAGTGTGCGGCTGTAAGTACATGTCTATCAGTAATAAGAACTCCACCACAGTGATGTTCAACTCCATTTGGTGTGACAGACGCCATCCACGGCCAGTCACGAGGATTGGCCGGACGGGATCCGCTCACACGGCCTTGTGCACGAGTACTCAACCCGCAACCTACAGAATATAAACTGTAGTCCCTTGAATAAATTTATATATACTACTAGCTAAGCCCCCGACTTGGTCCTCGTGAAACCTTATATACAAGATATTTACTATTAGTCAAAGTCTAATTACTTATTTACTTTTTTCTTCGTGTCCGTACTTAAGTCGCTTCGGCATTAAAATTACAATAACTTTTGATAGACTGAACCGATTCTAATGAAACAAATATAAAATGTAACTCGAAGATATTCTTTATAATTGTCTTGAAAAGGATTTATCATGAACGCAGTACTTTAGTAATGGTGCGTGTTCATACAAGCACACAGACGGTGTCTATCTGCGATAGACATTCCTAAAAATGATTTAAATGTATTTTATTACTTATTCCTGCAATATTTTTATTTTATTATTACAAAAGTTTTATTATAGGTATAGATTTTCATATATGCTTTCATTTAATACATAACGTTATTTAAAAAAATTAACAATGCACTGAATAGTTTGTGTAAAAACAAGAAACCTCTATTTTCTGCTCGGCCAATTTTTAAGATGGCTTCGTTTTCCTCCTCTATAGGTGCTATAGAAGGTAATTCTCCTGCTAGAGCTTCAACACCATCGACATTAGTAGGGCAGCAGGCGCCTACAGCACTAAAACAAAATGTTAATAATAAAACAAAGCTGACACGTTTAGGTGTTCCGTCATTTGAGGCTTTTAGACTTTAAGGAGCACTCATCATCAGCTCGTAATACCTCTTTATAAAAGTATGACTATATTACGATGTTTTCCTTGCATTACACAACTTCGTGTTTAAGTGCATCTAAAATTACCTTTACACATTCCTCCAGTGTTAGCTACAATGTTAAATTTCTATTCTAGCAAGAGTATCTAATCTAAATCTATCTTGGGGTGTAAGGGGTGTCGAATAACATCATAAGACTTGAGACACCCAAGCCAACCTCACCTGTACGTGGTGCACCCTGCTGAATAACGAACGAGGCAATGGCGATAGCGGGGTGGTATGGTTTTACAGCTTGACTGGGTCGCAACCATCCTGTATATGGCGAAAAAGCCCGTCATAGTGATTCGCTTCTGCGGGTCGCGTTTCGAGATCGGCATGCGTATATCTAGCTTATTGCAGGCCGGCATGACAGCGGCGACCGGGTATCCGTATGTCACTCGGTGATCGCCATTGTTTTTGTATTGTACTGTGCTTACCACCAGGCATTGTGCAGTCATTATGCCGTGCTTCAATAAAAAATATCTCCACTGAATATTACAATACATAAACTTTAATTATATAATACAAAACAAGTAAAACGTTGAAAAACTACATTTTCTTTATTCAAATCAAATCAAAAATACTTTATTCAGTTTAGGCCCTAATAAGGCGCTTATGAACGTCAAAACTACCACCGGTTCGGAAAACAACCCAGTCACCGAGAAGAACCGGCAAGAAACTCGATTGGGTACATCTTTTTAACATGCGTATATCTAGCTTATTGCAGGCCGGCATGACAGCGGCGACCGGGTATCCGTATGTCACTCGGTGATCGCCATTGTTTTTGTATTGTACTGTGCTTACCATCAGGCATTGTGCAGTCATTATGCCGTGCTTCAATAAAAAATATCTCCACTGAATATTACAATACATAAACTTTAATTATATAATACAAAACAAGTAAAACGTTGAAAAACTATGACATTTTCTGTATTCATATTAAGTAACAAGCTTTGTTGACTGTTTTACTAAAATATTTGTTTTTTATCTTTTTTCTTCTAAAATAAAAATACCCCACGTTACGTCTTATAATATCAGCTATCTTCCAGTGAAAGTCCTGTAAAAATTGGTTCAATTGTTTCGGAGATTTGCCGGAACAAACAGAGAGACAGAAATTTTAAAAATTAATTTTTTGGTATACCTACCGCATATAGTAGGCATCATATCCATTGAACAAAAAAGCTTTTATAATAATACTAGCTGTACCCGCGACTTCGTCCGAGTAAACTCTTATGTAAAAACATAAAAAATAAAGTAAAAAAAGTCTTTTTTTTTTCTTTTTTTTCGGACTGACTACGCTATTGACCAAGCAAGGTCTTAACAGCTTCACCGGACTTGAAATGAGCAATTACTATCAATTTGCATGAAAATAAAGTCATCTGAATGTATTAAGTCCATTTAGTTATCTACTTATCTCTCGTACTTAAGTCGCGACGTCATTAAAAGCACAATAACTTTTGTTAGACCGAACCGATTTCAATGAAACAGACGCTAAATGTAACTCGAAAATATGCTTTATGATTTTCTTGAAGAGGTTTTATCATGAACGCAGTATTTTAGCAGTGATGTGTAAAATAACAATAACTGATTAATTACATCGAGGAAAGTACAAAAAACAGGGTGTCATAAAGACCCACGATAGAAGTGACAATTTAATTAAATACACAAAAATACACCAATCTGTATCAGAGCAGCGACGTTGCAAAGAGTGTTGTACAAGTGATTAAATCAAAATATAAGAAAAAAACAACGTCATGCGGTGTTCCCAGGCGGTTATGCATCCAAGTACTGACCGTATGTACGTTGCTTAACTTCGGTGATAGGACGATAACCGGTGCTTTCAACACTCTACCCGGCACAGTGTTTACACCCACCACTTTTCGTCGCACAAAAAGGTTGTAGATCGGAATTTCAAAGCATTCCCATAACAAGTTTAAGTTTTATAAGTACAATAAAAATTAATTATTAGAATCATTGAAACGTGTAATTAGCAACACAAAATCCACTTTATATAAAAATATATCCTCGTTACTAAAATATTACATAGATAATTGTAAAATAACGTTATTATGTGTATAGAACAGATAAACTACAATTAAAGTACCTCAGAAACCGGGTATAAGACCACTAACAGCTTTTTAGGTAAATAATATTTACCTAACTTCAACTTGATTTACGTGCCTTATTTTTGAAGCTATACTTCTTTTGGCGCGTTAGGGAAAAATGATGACAGTAAATTATTATGATGCGCGCGCACACCGTCACGAAAAACCGACACCCTGAAGTTAGCTATAGTCAACATTTTGTTTTTTTTTTTGTATTTGTTATTTGTATTTCTTGGTATTAAAACTTTCAATGTATTATATACCTTTTTTAATATTTTTATTTTTTACATTATCCAACACGTGTAATGATTATACACTATGCGATTATACACCGCGTACAATAAATTAAACGTTTCTTGTGCAGTTTTCATATCACTCTATGAGAAGTGTTATTATTGAATAATATATTAGTAATTAATTCAAATAAAAAAAATAACTAATGCAATGCAGCAATATTAGTTATAAGTCATAGGTCATTTCATATAAACAGAACAAACCTGATTAGGATTGAGCTGAATTAATCGTTTTGTTCTAACGTTTCGGTTTTGAGAGCCTTCGTTGATAGCATTCGTCCATTGTGGGTCCTCTGGTTCGGCTGAAAAAATAAACATTTTGTAATCATTGTGAGATAGAAGCCTGATGAGTATTTGAAATTATATTTTGCCCGCGGTTTCATTAGCGTGGATTCGGTTATAAATTTGGATTCGACTTAATCTCTGTCTTTTTAAATGTCTCAGATAACTTGTATATAACATTTCATGATGATCGTTCTGTAGTTACGAGTAGTATAATATTAGGTCTTTATCTATGAAATTGCCGTTTTGTATGAAAAAATTTAAACGAATTTTTTTCATGTATTTTTTATTTGTATTAATCGAAGTAATCACCCATGCAATCAATGCATCTTTGCCAACGCAGTGGCAGTTTATTGATGCCCTTCTTAAAGAAATCAGCTGGACGGGAGGCAATAAATTCTTCAAAGGCATTTTGTACGGTCTCTCGGGTATTGAATTTTTTTCCCGCCAAGGAGTTATCCAAATTCTGGAAAAAGTAGTAGTCTGTAGGCGCAAGGTCTGGTGTGTAGGGCGGCTGACGGAGACCTTCCAATCCCAGTTCTTGCAACTTGGAGACCGTCTGCTGTGCAGTATGAGGTCGCGCGTTGTCGTGCAGCAGCAGCGGAGACGAGCGATTAACCAATGCTGGTTGGAGATGTGCCAGCTTCTCCATCATTGTGTTCAGTTCTTCACAGTACACATCTGCAGTAATGCTCACTCCGTTTGGTAAGAAGCTGTGATGAATCACACCGGCGCTAGACCACCAAACAGTGACCATCACTTTTCTAGGGGTAAGTTTTCGTTTAGGGCACTTTTTAGGTGCTGAACCAGATCCAACCAACTTGCTGAGCACTTGCGGTTATCAAATAGAATTCATTTTTCATCGCAGGTAACAATGCGATTTAAAATTCCTTCATTTGTGTGTCTGTTGAGCAGTGCAAGGCACGTATCGACGCGTACTTCGCGCTGGCGATCATTGAGTTCTTTGGGCACCCATTTGTCAAGCTTTTTTACCTTGCCAATTTGACGCAAATGGACCAAAATTGTTTTGACGCTAACGCCGAAAGCTGCTGCTAATTCAGCCGTAGATTGTGTATCGTCAGCTTCCACAATCGCTTTTAATTCGTCATTGTCGACCAAAGTCTTCGGACGACCGCGAGGTTCATTTTTCAGGTCGAAATTCCCAGAACGGAAGCGAGCAAACCAATAACAGGTGGTGCGTTGGTTTGGTTGTAGCTTCGTAAACGTCGTTGACGTTGCGTGCCGCTTGTGCCGCGTTGCTTCCACGACGGTACTCATATTCCATAATTACTCGAATTTTTAACGTATCCATGATGACAAAAAAGATTGTAATGCGATGTAAATGTAACACTAATCAATAAACAAATGACTACTTTTGGCAAAAGAATTCTATGTTTTTAATAAAAAAATTAAAATAATAAAATTAATTTGTAATTAGAATTCTTAGCCAAACAAAAATTATATTGATTTGAATTGGCTAGTACTGCAGAACTGCAATTTCATAGGTAAAGACCTATTATTAGTATTAGTCGTGGTTTATGTCTAAGTTTAATAATATAATCCTTTTTAATTGTTAAATTAGATATGTCTAAATTCTAAAGTTTGCTGTCAGTACCAAGCAGTTTGTACTTTAGATGACTGGGGCATATTGAGGGGAAAATCCTACTTAGGATGGCCAGGGGATACTGCCAGGGGACAGTGTGAGAGTTATGTCGGACTCCTACCGACTAAAAATCCCTCGGCCGCTTAACGTGAAAGGGTCCAGGGTGTGGGGTGACGACTAGCAAACTCCACTGCCTTGGCCACGCGCTTGAGTCACCCGTGGATCTAAGAAACGGGTGCCCAACTCTCAGGAAGAATTCTTCTTCTGCTCCTCACATGAAGCGTCTGCTAAAGCCGTGCTCTTACCGCACGGGCCTTTATCGGGAAAAGACTGCACCTCTGCGACGCTCCCGGCCGGCTCTTCCGCGCCGTATTGCTGGAGCGCCGGGTTCCCTTTCTCTGATTCTTTCCGTGTCTTCTTTCTGGCGGAGAACAATCTCAGAAAACGCAACCACAGCGTTCCAAGCCTTCTCCTTACTGACCATGGATAAAATCAGGAGTGGTGGAGAGAGGTCATTGCTCACTACGGCAACGAGTTCTCTACGCTCTACCACCCACGCTGGACAATCTTCCACCGTATGTTCTACATTGTCTTTGTCACACCCGACGCAGTGGTCACATCTCGAAGACACCTTCCTTCCGGCTGTTTGGTGCAGGCACTTACCGAAACGGCCGTGGACTGGGGCACACATGTATCAATAAACAACGAGTCAGGTAATCATTTTGTAATATATTATAAATTTATATTTAAGTCATGTAATTTTGTGATATTTTTTTAAATTTTATTAAGACTGTAAGAAAGAAGATTCTTATGTGAAACTAGCCGTTTTCGATTTAGTCCAAATTCTATACGATTGTAGCTGGAGAAATGTACTAAGGTACTTACAATAATCGCTTTCCTTCGTAGCTGTAGCAGTCACAATTAATAATAAGAGAAGGAAAAACATTATTTCTTTATAACGAGCGCACACGACAACTACGCTCTATATAGTGATTTGTATTGTAAGAATACAGGATATTATTGATACCGAATAATTCACAGGATGTCGCACTTTTGATACAGGACATATTAATTTTGCAAAAAAAAGATATGCGCTTCATATCACGCGTTAATTCCGTCGGGATTTAATTGTAACTTCTTATCAATGTGAGTTTTATTTTCAGCATATAAAAATTCATTTAAAACTTTCGAATAACTTTGTAACTAAGTTTGGCACAAACAGCCATTGATAAACAGAATAAAGCCTTCAGAGAATTTGCGCATAAGAGAACTTTGTGTGAAATGAATTTTTTTGCAACTAATCATTGGAAACTTATCATTGGAAAATATATTGGCATATAAAGTTCCAAAATACTTTCACAAATAGTACGAGACCTCAGAAAAGAAAGGCCTCCGTTTCCCGAGAGTGTTTCTATTTGTATGCTGGTCTTAGAAATTAGATGTCCAATTTTATTATTCCTTTACTAGACTATACAATCGTCAAAGAGAAGTTTTTATCCTTATGTACAGGCTTCTATAATATGTCTGTTTTATAATAATTATCTTTAACGATGTCACTTTTGTTTTACATTAATTTTACTAATGTGTAGTATCAACCTTTTTTCTGAAACGATTGTTGAATGTTGGAGACGAAAACCGTGGAGTTTTAGCAGATAAAACCGTCAAAATCTCCTCATTGCCGTTCGGTGAAAGGTGTTGGATAAACAAAAAAAATCACAAAGAGAATAGGTTGAAATAGAAAAATATCTTAAAAAGCTTTGTAATCTATTTATGTATAAATGTATATAATTTGTTGGTTACAATCCGTGTTATTATAAAAAAATTTAATACGTATTGAATACTTGCTTTAAAAATGTTTGCGTACTTTCGTATTAAATGCACCGCGCTCGCCGACGGCTGCCGCGGAAAAGTTGCGTTGTCCTTTCGCAAGATTTTTTTTTTAACGTGGAGAGAAAATCCATCTTGGACTGTCAGGCCCCCGGGGGAGGACCTGAGCTGAGTCGACCGCCACCTGCGTACTGGGACGCAGCTGCCGGTGCCTTTCGGCGACTTTAAGCGATTAAAACTCCACGACAATCTACACCGCACCATGGGTGTGTCTCGGGGTTGCGTGAGCAAGCTCCGCTACACCCCCGGCGGCAGGCGTTTCCCACGCCGCACCCGACTGAGGCAGCCCGGTTGCGAGACTGCCTCCCAGCCCGCCGAACCCGTGCAAGCCTAACCTCACCCAACCGAGATAAAAGAGCAAGATGTCGAATCATTCAATAAAATTGAAATGTCGTTTATAACGGGTTAAAATGTTGCTAGCACCAAAGTCGATAAGCCGACTTTTATTTTTTCGAACTGACTACGCTATTGACCTAGTAACCTCTTAACAGATTCGACTACCACACGTCGGCGTGGTGGTGCAAAATATAGAAATTGAAAAATGATAGGATATTCTGTATTGATGCTTATCGTGGCTAAACTAAATGCGAATATGCGATATATGTTAAATGAATTAAAATATTATGGGTAACAATAAAAATATAACAATTATGTTTTTAAATAACCTTAAACATACTTAAATGAACACATTCTATAACTAGTTTAATAATATTAAAATTTCTTTGTTTTGAACGCTTGCATAAGGAAATTGTAACATTAAGTATATAATTGTATAAGTCATTGAAACTATATATTATTTAAACATTAGATTGAATCATTAACAAGTTCTCCAGTGAATTTAACAAACACAAGTATGAAAAGGGGAAATAACAGTTGTGTTGTTAGAATTGTGGCTATTATGGGAGCGTGTGAAGTATTTCCATTTGTAAAAAGCAATAATAGATAGCTCTTCTCTGTAACTGCATTTGATTAATAACGTGTTTTATGTATATGCATTATAAACCGTAATATGGCTTTTTTATTCAAATCTATATACGACAGTATTTAATAGCTTTTGATATGAGATATTTTATTTATTTGTGCATATATACTGCAACCATATTTCATATAAAGCGATGATTAACGCCCGGTTTCTGAGGTACTTTAATTGTAATTTATCTGTTCAATAACGTTATCGGTTCGATAACTTGTCAAATTGTGTTTCTGAACACACAATCTATATTATAATAAAACTGTAGAAGGGCCAAATCTGTTCATTAAATATTTTTTGAAAATTTTGATAGGGGTAGGCTTTGTTGTCGATATAGAAGCCAAAAATAATCTTTTTACAATTTTTGTCTACAAGTTTTTATCTCATAAAACGCAAGGGATTCTCCAGGATAACGGACGAAAGTAAAAAAAATGTAGTTCATGATATTCTTGACGGATTTTGGTAATTTTTTTTTATGCTATATATAGCAGACAGATTAGCTAAAAATATAAGGTATATTTTCCTATGCTACTTCAAAAAAAAATACCAAAAAAAATTATCACCGTGTTTCGAACCGTCGGCTCCGCGGAACAATATAAAGTCCACTACGTTATAACTGAGCTACGGCTACATGACATTTGTGGTCGTAATTATCGACCACATATGAAACATTAATGTAGTCGAAACTGTCACTTATATATAGTTACATTTATTTCATTGTATAAAAAAATGTTTGCTACACAAAGGTGACAAGATTTATTTATTTATCTATCTTCTATATTATAATAAAACTGTAACAAGGTCAAATCTGTACATTAAATTTTTTTTCAAAATTTTTATCGGGATATACTTCGGTATCGATATAGAAGCCAAAAATAATCTTTTTACAATTTTTGTCTGTCTGTCTGACTGTCTTTCTGACCCTGTAAACACGCATCACGCTGAAATTACTGAATCGATTTTAACGAAACTTGACACAGTAATAACTAATATTACAAGGTTACATTTAGGATACTTTTTGACCCATAAAACGCAAGGGGTTCTCCAGGATAACGAAAGAAAAGAAATTAGTTAATGTAACTAGACTTTTTTGCGACACCTTAGTATAAGAGCCAGCAACGTTGGAAGAACGAGAATTTGAGAAAAATTGGTTCTTTAATATGAAGATATATTATGCCCTTCCAAACACCATTCAGGATACCTGGTAGCCGGTTAACGTTGTATCTTTTAATGCGAATTACACCTTTACAGATCAACATTTCGATTTATAAATAATTTAAGGAACATTTTTTGTCAGTAACTTATAAACGCTATTAAAAACATGAATTTATCACTGCCAGACAATTTTGTTATTGACAATAATGTGCCTGGTGATATTCTTTATAAACAAAATAATTCATTTCAAACCATTTTATTTTTTCCCTTGCAAAGAACATATTTCATTTTGTTAACCAGGCTCTTCCACAATTATGGCTATCTTTATTATACAGCCAGTGTTGCGCTAAGCTAGAGTTATAACTAAGTTATTCTATACATAGGTTTTGGTAGGGGGTAGAGCCACGCTGAAGCTATTACTGGTTTCAGGATGAATGGGTCCGCTCGCCCGGGGTAGTACCACCCTCTAACAAAAAGCCGACGGGAAGTAACAATGCTTGCATTAGTGCGTTTCGTTCGATTAGTGAGAGCACCGGAGAGGCCCACCTCTCTTCCCCTTCCTCCTCTCCCCTTCCGCTTCCTCCCCCTCCAACACAGGTTGGCAAGGCACTTACGACTCTCCTGGTGTTGCAAGTGTCTATGGACGGTAGTTATTACAAAAAAGTGTGTGTGTGTGTGTACTTATGTACACGCATTAGAAGTTATACTTCTTTGGCGTAACAAGTAAAAATCTTTTCAAAAATTTTATCTTGCGCCTTATTCTACGTTTGTAGAAAAAACGACACTAACAATAAAAAAAAGGTATTTAATACAATGAAAGTTTTAATATAAAGAAATACAAACAACAAATACAAAGAAACAAAATGTTGAGTATAGCTAACTTCAGGGTGTCGGTTTTTCGTGACGGTGTGTGCGCGCAACGTAAAAATTTACTCTCATCATTTTTCCCTAACGCGCCAAAAGAAGTATAACTTCAATAAAATTACAGTTATCTTAACGTGGTTTGAACATACTTCTTTATTTACAAAAAATTGCATCGGGCACATTATTGTTAATACTAAAAATGTCTGGCACTAATAAATTCACGTTTTATTAGCGTTTAAAAGTTAGTGAAAAACAAAACATTCTAAAATTATATAAAGTTCAATATTTTTGCCTGTAAAGGTTTACCGGCAGCCAATTCGCTGTCGAAACCGTTGCCTAGCTCTTAGACAAATAGTCACAGGCAAGTGACACAAGTGACAGTTGACACATCTTGCTCATATCTTTTTAATATTTATGTTTTTCTTTAATACAATGTAGTGTGAAAAAGTTTTAATACAAGTTATGATGTCATTCAGTGTTTAATTTATCATTATTTATTTTATGAATATATTTTAAAGTTTAAATTACAATTTAACTCTATCAACTTGATATTTTATAATGTAAACTATACTGAGTGTATAGTAAACGTCTACAAAAAAGGGAAAGGAACTACGTTCCAACTGGAGGTCCATGGACCTCTCAAGCTTTTTTACATTACCGCCAATATACGTAGGTTAGTTTTTATTTTAATTGAACCCGGTAGATGATGTTACGAACGGGTTGTAGGCTTATAGGGACAGAAGGTACTGGGACAACGTACTGGGAAGACATTTATCGGCAATATATGTAAGTTATTTTTTATCTTAATTGGACCTGGTAGGTGATGCTGCGAACGGGTTCTAAGCTTATTTTAAAATATTTCTCACATACCAACTGGGTATATGTTTGAGTGAGTCTCTGGATAGTTGGGATTCACAATTTGAAACAGTAGGTATCGCTGCAATCGGGTTTTGAGATTTATTTAGATTTTTCACGTTTCTCAAGTTGGACCGAATCATACATAAATGCCAATGTTTCACGAAGATCGCTTGAGTAGTTTCAGAGTTTATTGTGGACAAACAGCATCACACTGGAATTTTATATATTTAGATTTGACCAATGGAAACACAAAAATGCAATTGGTAGTTTAACCGAGTATTTCAGAAACCGTAAGAGATGAGGAGAGTGAAAATAGTAACATGCCATATTTTAAAGGAAGCGTAGCTTTCAAATGTACCGCATCGAAACACGATTATAAATATATTTTTAACAATATTGTATAAATATTAAGGTGGAGGTTAGTTTGCACTTCCTCTTCAAATTGATTGTCCACTACCACGTCTCATAGCAAGAAAGCATTTGGTTTTAAATTAGTTATCAAAAAAACTGTATTTTGTAAAAGACCGGCATGATCTAAATACATAGTATATAGTAACAGTAACAAACTGGTTGTCCCATGTTTTCGACTTAGTAAAACCAGTAATGGTTTTTTAGGTAATAGTTTTAGGTTTTACAATAAAGTCTCAAAGCATATTACCGATTTGCCGGACTGTAAGTTTAAGCGCCATGTCAAGCAGGTTTTGGTGTCAAAAGGCTATTATAGAGTGAAACAAAATGTGAACGACGATGATGTCTGGCACTGACACCTCTTTGTGCATTCACTAAAAATGATTGTAAGGTATAATTAATTGCAAATATATATGTTAAAAAGATGTACCCGATCGAGTTTCTTGCCGGTTATTCTCGATGACTGGGTTCTTTGTCCAAACCGGTGGTCATTTTAACGTTCATAAGCGCCTTGTTAGGGCCTAAACTGAATAAAGTATGTTTGATTCGATTTGATAAAAGCTTTAATATAATATAAATAAACAGTACGTGTATCAGTATGTACACGCGGAGGAAGTGAAACTTCTTTGGCTTATGTGTATTAAATTATGTATATATGACAATGCTCATAAACTATAAGTTATACCACAGACAGACATTTATTCTTACACACAAATACGTACGTATAATGTTACTTTAAATGCGTAAAAAAAATCTCGACTATGCCTTAAAAGTTTAACTTCAATAAAATCGATTTAAATATGTTACAGAGTAACGTGTAACAGCTATAATATTATTTTTTTTATATCATAGGAGGCAAACGAACAGCTGCGTCACCTGACGTTAAGTGATCACCACCGTCCATAGACACTTGCAACACCAGGGGAGTCACAATTGCGTTGCCAGCCTGTGTTAGGGGGGAGGAAGGGAAGGGAAAGTGGAAGGGGGGGGGAGGTGTCTCCGTCGCTCTCACTGCCCGAACGAAACGCAACAATGCAAGCACTGTTACTTCACGTCGGTTTTCTGTGGGTCGGGTGGTACTACCCCGGTCGAGCAGACACATTCATGCTGAAACCAGTAATAACTTCAGCGTGGCTCTACCACCTACAATGTATAAACCCACCTAAAATTATTACACATGTTTGACAGTCGCGGAGATTCAGACCGATGAAGACTTTTTATGCGAGCGAGCGAATGAGCGCAAAGCTCTTAAGCACTATCAGTATGCTATGATTTTTTGATGTTGTAACGTCTTATAAATCCATGAACGCAGACTGCACGCACAAAAACGCTTTGTTACGTTCCGCCCGAGCTGTGCGTGCAAGCGAGAGCGCGGAACAAGCGATAGATAGGCGCGATCGGCGTAAGCTAGCTTATCATACACTAAGAAATTTGCTCCGCATGCTGATAGACTGAAAGAAGTCAAACTTACATCTTTATACAATAGAATAATTATGCTGGACATGACTTTGTATAAACTTTTCAATTACCACATAGATAATTCAGAACCTTTGAATCGATTTAACATTAATGTGCCTTCCAGACTACCTAGATACCTATTTCTTTGGACACAAAAGCTACAGAACCAATTTAGGACATTTTTCCATCGTTCCCAGACTATCAAGTCAATATAACGAACTAGTTAAAAATGATCGCACGATAGATTTATTTACGAAGTCACTATTTCATTCGAAATTAGTTTTTCATTTAATTAATTTCTTCATGATTTTTTTTTCTTAGTTTTTAAGTTATAATAAAATATCAAATTGTTTTATTTATTTTCTTGTTCCTTTTTTTATCTTTTCATAATTGTATTTTCCTCTTTTATTGTCTTCCGCATCGTATTTTATGTTGATAAATACTGTAATCAACTATAATTAGTGACATAAATCATTTTAAGTATTTGCAAGTATGTTTAGCTTCTTATGTGACTGTTGTTGATTCTTTACGATAAATAAATAAAATTCCTAAGTATATATAAATTCAATTCAATTCCTAAAGTATGCAATTTTTCATCAATGTTATTTTAAGACGTTATCACGTAAAATCATCCTCGGTAAACCGACTTTACAGACAACAATTTTTTTAAGACGTTTTCGTTAATTTAATACTGGAACCTATTCGAAACAAAGACTTACTACCTTAAAGATTTACAAATTCATACGAGCGAAGTCAGAAATTCAAAAGTCATTGATAAAAATGTATCTAAGATAACCTACTTAGAAATAACTTGAATAATGAATAGCATTAGGCGCACTGCGCTTTAATTAATACCTTATGCAAATACTTAACTTCTTGAACGGTAGCGAAGGCGACAGTGGGTCGCAATTAAAATGGCCGGCTCGTTAACTGACTACCTACCTATGTAAATAACCGGCGCCTGCGCAAACATCGCTATGTGATGTTGCGGCGTCAAAGTATTTTTTTGTTTGTTTTTAGCTATAGACTATATTACGACTGTGTAGGAGAAAGTACCGTCTATATATTTCTTAGACCGATAACGCTATAAAAAAATTTAGGAAATATAAATATTATAAATTAATTTTTTTTTTATTTTTTATTTTACATATCTAGTAATATTATGTCTTTACCTATGAAATTGCCGTTTTGTATGAAAAAATGTAAACGAATTTTTTTCATGTATTTTTAATTTGTATTAATCGAAGTAATCACCCTTGCAATCAATGCACCTTTGCCCACGCAGTGGCAGTTTATTGATGCCCTTCTTAAAGAAATTAGCTGGACCGGTGGCAACAAATTTTTCAAAGACATTTTGTACTGCTTCTCGGGTATTGAATTTTTTTTCCACCAAGAAGTTATCTAAATTCTGGAAAAAGTAGTAGTCTGTAGGCGCAAGGTCTGGTGAGTAGGGCGGATGACGGAGAACTTCCAACCCCAGTTCTTGAAACTTGGAGACCGTCTGCTGTGCAGTATGAGATCGCGCGTTGTCGTGCAGGAGCAGCGGAGACGAGCGATTGACCAATGCTGGTTAGAGATGTGCCAGCTTCTCCATCATTGTGTTCAGTTCTTCACAGTACACATCTACAGTAATGAAGCTGTGATGAATCACACCAGCGCTAGACCACCAAACAGTGACCATCACATTTCTAGGGGTAAGTTTTCGTTTAGGGCATTGTTTAGGTGCTGAACCAGGATCCAACCAACTTGCTGAGCGCTTGCGGTTATCAAACAGAATCCATTTTTCATCGCAGGTAACAATGCGATTCAAAATTCCTTCATTTGTGTGTCTGTTGAGCAGTACATGGCACGTCTCGACGCGTACTTAGCGCTGGCGATCATTGAGTTCGTGGGGCTCCCATTTGTCAAGCTTTTTTACCTTGCCAATTTGACGCAAATGGATCAATATTGTTTTGACGCTAACGTCGAAAGCTGCTTCTAATTCAGCCGTAGATTGTGTATGGTACACATCGCCTTTAATTCGTCATTGTCGACCAAAGTCTTTGGACGACCGCGAGGTTCGATTTTTCAGGTCGAAATTCCCAGAACGGAAGCGAGCAAACCAATAACAGGTGGTGCGTTGGTTTGTAGTGTTAGCTCCGTAAGCGTCGTTGATGATGCGTGCCGCTTGTGCCGCGTTGCTGCCACGACGGTACTCATATTACATAACTACTCGAATTTTTAACGTATCCATAATGACAAAAAATATTGAAATGCGATGAAAATGTAACACTAATCAATAAACAAATGACTACTTTTGGAAAAAGAATTCCATGTTTTTAAAATAAAATAAATTTGAAATTAGAATTCTTTGCCAAATAAAACTTATTTTCATTTGAAATAGCCAGTACTGCAGAACGGCAATTTCATAGATAAAGACCTATTATTATAAAGTTGAAGAGTTTGCATGCTTGAACGCGCTCGACGTTTTTTTTCTTTGTAGAGCTTCCGCTAATGTGTTTAATGTTCTATTCTTACTAATATAAGCGTCATGTAGGTACTTAAACAGCTCCTTAAAGTTCGTATTATTTAAAAATATTTCTACGTAAACGAAGCCGCGGGTAGAATCTAGTCTTTCATAAAATAAAAGTAATTTACGTATATGTGTATGTTGTGATGTCTTAGTAAAACAGTAACATGACGGTTTTTAACTATATATAAACTATTTTCAATCGTCAGGGCATGAGTACTCTTTTTCTTAATTTCTTCGTCCGTTTATCAGAACCGTGTGTATTTTAACTGATTCTTCGAAATGTTGTCTTACACATCTTAATAGAAAGCGTTTTTGTATACTATATGTTGCATAACTATTATCAAAAATTAATGTGTATTCATTACTCCTGTATTGTCAATTTATCTTAAGAAACCATAGCAGCTTTTTTGTTCTCGCTTCCGGTTGTAAAACATTATTTTGCACACTAATCGACGAGAACTAGATATATAACAAGTGTAATAAATAACGTATATTCGGTCAGTCAGGGGAACCAATTAACACTAACACTGTATGTACTGTGACTATTTATCCGGGCAGAGCTTCGCCTTACAACAACTTTGACATACGACTGCCATATAGACGACGTCCTGCCTTTTATATGCCAAACTCTAATAGTGTGGCGCTAGTGTTTAAATCAATTGAATATCACTTTAGTTAACAAAAATATTTCAAAGGCCATATTAAATATTATAAAGGCCATATTAAATCATTAAAATTATTTACTTAAATAGAAAACATGACACAAGAGTCGAAAAAAAATTTGGGTGGGTCAATTTTTTCTACCAAAATTGATTAAAATGTAGTTCAAATGAGGTTATACTTATTTTTGTAAATTTTCTACTTACTCATAATGTTGGCTTAGTTTAACCGATAAAGTATAAATGGCTGTGAAGCATAATGAATGTTATTAATGCTGCTATGAATGTATACTTAATTTAGATTAAACTAATTTAATAATACAGTCCTTCAAGAAATGCGTAGCTTAGCGTCGTTGGATAACTTGAGACATAGTGAAGGGAATGCGTAGGTAGCGGATTCTGTTACATTGGCAACGGTACGATCCGATGCAACCGTAATAATGTTATTGAATTTGGTGCTCGTATTCATCGATCAAATTATACTTCGTGTTTTGTAATAAAATATCTCTATTAACTTATTAGTGTTTCGATGAAAAGTAGCATTTGTTGTTCTGTACTTCTGAAACGTGTATACAGAAGTTCATGAAGATAGGTTAATTGGTTAAGGTGCGATAGCGTAACAAAGAAATACGCATTCGAATTTATAATATCAATTAGGATATCTCAAACGTTTGGAGTTGATTTTTTATCTGTCAGACATTATGTACCAGAAAAAGATTGTAGATTGTAGAATTTTATTAATTACTAACTTCTGCCCGCAACTTCGTCCGCGTGGAATGGTTAGTTTGGAAAAACGCTAACATGCAACGGAAACTCTAAATAAAACGATTTTGTAGGCGGTAGAGCCACGCTGTAGCTATTACTGGTTTTGGCATGAATAGGTCGGCTCACCCGGGGTAGTACCACCCGACCCACAGAAACACCCACGTGAAGTAACAATGCTTGCATTGTTGCGTTTAGTTCGGTCAGTGAGAGTGCCGGAGGGCCACCTCCCCCTTCCTCTCCTCCCCTACACCCAAAACACTTGCTGGTAGCGCACTTGCGACTTCCCTGGTGTTGTTAGTGTTTATGGACGGTGGTGATCTCTTAACATCAGGTGACCCACCTATTCGTTTGACATAACAAAAAAAATTGTAATTTGCATTCGTTTTACGTAATTTATTCCTAGTACACGTGTCTAATATGTAAAGGGCTATAATTCCCATCTTTTTACTCTGCTTTAAAGTAGAAATTTACGTTGTGTTTGTGCGTTGGTGTTAACAACTGAATAGCGTATAGCGTTGGCGATATAAAATAACGACTTCTAACTCGGGAGTAGAAAACTGCCTTCTTTATCCGAGCACAACATAGTTATAATGTACTGGACTTTATATGGTTCGACTGAGCCGACGGTTCAAAACAAGGCGATCGTTTTTATTTAGGTATTTTTTTTAAAGTAGCATAGGGGAAATATAGCTTATTTTTTTAGCTAATCTATCTGCTATATATAGCACAAAGAAAATTTATCAAAATCCGTCAAGAATATCATGAACTCAATGACAACAACACAAAAATGAAGTTCAGTACTTTCAGCGTGATGCGTGTCAAACAGGGACAGAAAGACAGACGGACAGACAAAAATTGTAAAAAGATTATTTTTGGCTTCTATATCGATAACAAAGTCTACCCCGATCAAAATTTTCAAAAAATATTTAATGTACACATTTTACCTTCCTACAGTTATAATACTAGCTGTACCCGCAGCTCCGCACGCGTTTTTTAAAAATCGTATTATAGAATTGTGAGACTATGTACAATTACAGAAACGCTCTTTAAAGACAAATGTCATCAGCAACACATATGTAACCATAAACAACCTCAGTGTAACTACCTCAGTGCTCACTTACACTGTATAAGGAACTATTGAAACAATAACTAAAAATATTATTATAAAGATTTATATTTACATTACATTTAATATACATTGCCATTATTATAATTAAGATTTAGTGACTATACAAAAAATAAACGCTTGTCTGTTCCGCAACAAATTGTATTATGGAACTCTTTACGTAATACGTTTATAATCTAAGATCTTATTAGGAAGACCTCTAAAATTTAGCAAGATTTCAACTCATTCTTTATTTTTAATGAGAGAAATAATTATCGGCTTATTGTTTACAATTCGACATTATAATTATTAATAACATTAATGATATAGATGTCTTCCTAATAAGATCTTAGATTATAAACGTATTACGTAAAGAGTTCCATAATACAATTTGTTGCGGAATAGACAAGCGTTTATTTTTTGTATAGTCACTAAATCTTAATTATAATAATGGCAATGTATATTAAATGTAATGTAAATATAAATCTTTATAATAAAAGTAACATGTAACGTGTACATTAGATATATAAATACAAAGATATCACTGCGGGCGAAGCTACGGTTAACAGCTAGTATATACTAAAATTGCTTAAATTACTTTTTATAAGATCAGCTATCTGCCAGTGAAAGTTATCTGAAGATCGATCGAATCGTTTTGGAGATAGCATTGCGGGCGACGTCACGGTTAACAGCTAGTATAAACTAAAATTACTTCAATCACTTTTTATAATGTCCGCTATCTGCCGGTGAAAGTTCCGTAAAAACGGTCGAACCGTTTCGTAGATAGCACTGCAAGCGAAGCCACGGTTAACATCTAGTCTAAATTAAAATTATTTGAATTACTTTTTATAAGGTCAGCTATCTGTCAGTGAAAGTGCCGTGGCCCCCACGGTCCGCCCGGCGGAAGGTGGCCGCCGGGCTCCTACCTATAGAGGGACAGACCGGGTACACACCGGCTGCCCCCCTCGTCCGCCGGACCTGGGCAATGAGGAGATGGCCCCCCCGGCCCATCCCCTCAGGTCCGGCTACGAATATATGTAAGCCTAGGATAAGTTGTTGGGCAATAAATATTTTATTATATTAATAATTCTACTTTACTAATCACAACTCTATGTAAAGGTACACGGTAGGTGGTAGAGCTACGCTGAACCTATTACTGGTTTCAGTATGGGTCGGCTCGCCCGGGTGGTGCACCTTCTCATAGAAAAACGACGTGAAGTAACAGTACTTGTATTGTTGCGTTTCATTCGGTCAGTGAAAGCGCCGGAGGCCCACCTCCCCTCCCTCCTTCCTCTCTTTTCCCCTGGTGTTGTAAGTGTCTATGGACGGCGGTGACCACTTTACATCAGGTGATCCACCTGTTCGTTTGCCAGCTATAACATAAAAAAATCTTCTGGATTATTTATATCTTTTAAGTGACCTATATTATTGACGACTAAACTTAATTTCAGTTTTGCTTAAGTTATTTTCAA
>MU159296.1:134265-161595 GCA_015888305.1 Antheraea pernyi | reverse complement strand
CTGCGTAGACAAATTGCGAGGCACACGCCCGACGCTGCTGGCCGCAGTCCCCTCCAACCGATCGTAGAATACGTCCGTGTACACATTTGTATTAATAATTGTTTCAGTTAATGTTATAAAATAAATACCATTGTATAAGATAAAAGGTGTCTTTATTGACCTCACCGATAAATTGGTAAAAAGTAATAAAATACATTTCAATCATTTTTAGAAATGTCCGTCTGTCTGTCTGTCTATCTGTATGTATGCTTGATCACGCATCACTGCTAAAGTACTGCGTTCACGATAAAACCTCACCCAGAAAATCATAAAGCATTCTCCAGTAACATTTAGTCTTAGTCTCTTTTCATTCACTTTATCAAAAGTTATTGTAATTTTAATGACGATGCGACGGCTAAAAAACGGATGGGGGAGCCTCTGGCTCCCAGGGAAATAGAGGAGAAGAGGAAGACCGAGAGGGAGGACAGGATGGAGAGATGGAGGCAGGACCTGGCGGACGCGCAGTACGGTAGATATACTATCGACGCCGTCCGCCCGGTCCTGCCGGAATGGAGTCAGAGGAAGTGGGGCTCCCTGACGTTCCGTCTGGTGCAGGTGCTGACCGGGCACGGGTGCTTCGGTTGGTACCTGCACCGGATAGCCCGCAGGGAGCCGACCGCCGTATGCCACCAGTGCGGCGTTGACCCGGACACTGCGCAGCACACACTTTCTGAGTGTGCTGCGTGGGAGGAGCAACGCCGCACTCTGGCTGCGGTGGTAGGAGAGGACCTCTCGCTTCCGGGTGTGGTTACGGCCATGCTCGGCAGCGAGGAGGTATGGAGAGTAATGGCCTCCTTCTGCGAGGAAGTCGTCTCGCAGAAGGAGGCGGCGGAGAGGGCCCGCGAGGACGATCCTCTAAGTGGCCCTCTCCGCCAACGGAGGACAGGAAGGAGGAGGCGGCAGTTCGACCGCCTCCTCCCGCCAACGTAGCCGGACCTAGGGAAGGTGGGTCGGGGGGCCCATCTTCCCATTGCACAGGTTCGGCGGACGGTGGAGACGGCCGGTGTGTACCTGGCCGTCTCCTAACAGGACGTGGCCCGGCAGCGGCTTTTTAGCATTCGCTGTTGGCCAACCGCTGGGGCGGCACGCTGAAGAGATCGCGTGCCGCCCCGACTATAGCGGCAGAGGTACACCGGGGGGTTTTTAGTCAGTAGGATCGGTTATAAAAACTCGTTCCCACGACTCGTGACTCGTCGCATGACATACGTGGATATTTATTAAGCTGTCTTGTATTTGTCAGTGAGTTGCCGAACCCTTTGTGCACGTACCAGCTGTACGAGAGTTTCGTGCAAGCTGTGCAGATGCCAGACGAACAGTCGAAGCTGGCGGCCGTCAGGGAGACCGTCGTGAAGCTACCGCCGCCTCACTACAGGTATACACCAATTGTATTATAAGTAAACTAGCGGGCCCGGCAGTTGTTATCCCGCCCTGGTAATAAAAAACCTTGACAAATTATATACCCAAACCTTCCTCATGAATAACTTATATCTACCTGTGAAAACCGCATGAAAATCCGTTCAGTAGTTTTTGAGTTTATCGCGAACAGACAAACAGGCAGGCGTAGCAGAGGACTTTGTTTTATACTGTGTTATGATATAATTTTAATTCATTACGAAATAACTGAGCCAAAACAACCCGTGGCCGGATCAGCTAGTTTCATATACAGCGCGACTGGTTAGTCGCTAGCAATATTTTTACAGGATAATCATTAGTCGATTCTCATTCTAAATCAACTTTAAAAAAATAGATGCTTTATATTAGACCTAATTATCAAGAGAAAAACAAAACGGATATACACTAAACATCATGTGATTTACGCAAAAACGAACTGGTGTAATAATAAGAAAAGCAATTGATAACACCGTGCCGCACATTCCCGCCCGCGTCCCGCTTCCCTTTTTTTTTTATTGTAGCACGGCAAAATGACTGCACTATGCCTGATGGTAAGCACAGTACAATCCAAAAACAATGCCGACCATCGAGTGACAGCGACACAATATCCATCGCTGGTCGCCGTTGTCATGCCGGCCTACGAAGAGCTGGATATGCACAGGCTGATCCCGAAACGCGACCCGCAGAAGCGAATCATTATTACGGGCTTTTTCACCATGTACATGGTGGTTGCAACCCAGTCGGGCTGTAAAATCCTACCACCCCGCAACCATCCCTTTGTTCGACAGTGCGGCGTACTCACGATAATTAGTCGAAATCAAAATATCCTTTATTCAATTTAGGCCCAGAGAAGGCACTTAAGAACGTCAAAGCTACCACCGGTTCGGAAAGTAACCCAGTTATCGAGAAGAACCGCCAAGAAACTCGATCTGGTTTATCTTTTCATGTTATATCAGTTACGTAATGAATAACCTTGAAAAGCGCCCGTTTAATGTTGTTCATTGAACTTAGATGTGATTTTTTTTTGCGCGTAAAAGTATCTTTGTTGCTTATTAGTATTTGTTTTGATATTATTATTTTATATGTTAAATGTGACATGAACTACCGAACGTATAGACGTTCTCCTATATAGAATCTTCTAGAAGAGCTTTCAAATATTCTGTAACTTGTGTTCAATTGTGACAGGACCTTGGCTTACCTGATGCGGCACCTGAGAAGAGTGTCACTCCTGAGCGAGAGCACCGGCATGACTGCGAGGAATATGGCCATAGTTTGGGCCCCGAACCTATTGAGGTCCCCGAGGCCTCAGCACGCACTGCAGGGAGTCGCTGTACAGGTCCTCCACCCTTTTATATTCATCTACTCGCTAGCCTTTGTAAATAATGTGTTTCTGTAGTACCCTTTATTCTGGACTAGTCCGCGTGGAACCTGATGTACAAAACAGTCATCTGAATGTATTAAGTCCATTTTATCTCGTATTTAAGTCCGGTTTCAATGAAACCAAGACCAAATGTTGTTTTAGGGTATCATTTTCTTGAAAAGGTTTTATCAATGAACGCAGTGCATTAGCACTGATGCGTGTTCATACAGACAGACAGATATTGTTTTACTTATTCCAGCAAACAATTTTTTTAACAAAAATCTAAAAAGGATAGACACCTTAGGTGTACATTAGGGTGAGCCAAAAAGACTAACCTATCGAAGTTATAGGTTAAAATGAATCTATTTACCGAAAGATAAATGTCTGCGGAAGGCTCAATTTTTAGCTTAATTTTAAAAGGTGTCGGTGAGCAGTCAAAGTTTCTTATTTAAATAACACGTAAAAAAATCTTTTTTCATTAAAAGTATCATAACTTTTAAACCGAATGAGCTAAAAAATTTTCCAACAATAAGTACCCTGTGCTCTTTTTTGCACCCGTTGAGTACTTAAAGCGTAAAACTGTAATAAACAAACAAACTCGCCTGCCCATGTATAATTCTAGATAGTGGTCCGCGTAGACATCTTGCCTTTATAATGAAAAAACATCCTTAACTTCAGTCTCCGCACCAGCTACCGGGTCCAATTGTGATTTTTTTTTTTTTATTTCTTAGTAGGCAAACGGATAGTTGGGTCATCTGATGTTAAGTGATCACCACCGTCCATAGACACTTGTAACACCAGGGTAGTCGCAAGTACGTTGCCAGCCTGTGTTGGAGGGGGAGGAAGGGAAGTGGAAGGGGAAGAGAGATGGGCCTCCGGTGCTCTCACTGACCGAAGAAAACGCAACAATGCACTGTTACTTCACGTCGGTTTTCTGTGAGTTCTAAAAAGTAGAAATTAATGGAGAAAAATATTTTAAGAAATTCAATACTTTATTCTTTCTTCAAGTTAGAATAATCAAATACTGATATAATCGAGATGCATACAGAAACATATTTTTTGTATTATATAAGAAAAATAAAGGAACCTTACACCTGGTACACTAATTATTTTGGCTTATCGAGGAATAAGATTTAAAGTAAATAATCCTATACTATAATACTAAAGTCCGGTGAAGCTGTTAAGGCCTTGCTAGACCAACAGCGTAGTCAGTTCGAGAAAAATAATAACAAAGCATGAATAGAAGAGAACAAAGGTTTCGCTCGAGTTGTGGAGGTTTTCGACTTATAGAGGTTCGACATATCGAGATCTTACTTTATATATTGTTGAAAGATAAGGTTACTGGTGCTTTTATATTCCTAGGACTTAGTGTCGGCTCTTTTCAGTCGTTGTACTTTTTGTTATAAAAACTATTGTGTCCTTTTTCAGGTCGCAGGTCGCCAAATTTAATTACGACCAAAGTAAAAGTCAGGCTTAGTTGTGAAAAGATAAGATACAGACTATAATAAAATACTAAAATATATTTCATTTCTTATTTACAATAACTATAATATTATAAGTTCGAATATGTTAAATACGCGTTAAATACTCAAGCGATCATTGTAAAATTTTGTATATACGTTGTCAGGTGTACAGGTAATGATTTAGAGTACTTTTTATCAACAAAAAACTACCTACTATAATATTAAATGTAAGCAAAAGCTAGTTCCTTATATTACCGTTTTAAAGTTTTACATTACGGGTATTCGGGGGTTCCGTCCCTTTTACAAGGAAATAGAAAAGGACGTACCTTTCATCCAGAAAAAAAATTGTTCATGAGGCATACACCAAATCTATTACGCGGGCGAAGCCGCGAGCAAAAGCGGGATATTTATCGCTATAATCCTGGATCCTTTAGACATTTTGATAAAGCCTAAATATATAAATAGTGTTATAATATATGATTACAGAGTTGAGTTGCTAAGTATAGATTTTTTTTTATATTACAGGAGGCAAACGAAAAGACGGGTCACCTGATGGTAAGTGATCACCGCTGTCCATAGACACTAGCAACACCAGGGGAGTCGCAAGTGCGTTTCCAGCCCGTTTTTTTTTTTTATTGTAGTACGGCAAAATGACTGCACTGTGCCTGATGGTAAGCACAGTACAATCCAAAAACAATGGCGACCACCGAGTGACACACTATCCATCGCCGGTCGCCGCTGTCATGCCGGCCTACGAAAAGCTGGATATGCACAGGCTGATCCCGAAACGCGACCCGCAGAAGCGAATCACTATGACGGGCTTTTTCGCCATATACATGGTGGTTGCGACCCAGTCAGGCTGTAAAACCCTACCACCCCGCTTTCGCCATTGGCTCGTTCGTTATTCATCAGGGTGCACCACGTGCAAGTGAAGTTGGCTTGGGGTTCTCAAGTCTTATGATGTTATTCAACACCCCTTATACCCCATGTGTATGCCTGTGTATGGGGGGTCGAGGGGGAGGGATGGTGGCCTCCGGCGCTCTCACTGACCGAACGAAACGTAACAATGCGAGCACTGTTGCTTCACGTGGGTGTTTCTGTGGGTCGGGTGGTACTACCCCGAGCGAGCCGACCCATTCACGCTGAAACCAGTAATAGCTTCAGCTTGACTCTACCACCTACAAAAATAACTCATACATGGGTCTTTATATTAAAGTCTTTACACATTCTGCTTTTTGCCAGAAGTGTTGTGTTTTAATTTATCGTTTTGGCAAGTCGTCTAGCAAACATTAAATGGTAACCTCGAAAATTATTGTCTTATCTTTTGTTTACATGATAACGTATTTTTAAATCGTTTGTTTTAACAAGGCTTAGTGCATCCTTGCTGACTATATGAGCATAATATTCGAAGTTCATTTGATATACTGTGTTTTTTAAGCTGTTGTTTTTAGAATATTAGCCGCTTAACTTGAACCCTAGTGGTTTTTTTTTAATAATTTCGATCTTCATAAATATTATTAAAACAAAACATATTTTTTATTTAATTTACAAAATTGTCTGTGGACAAACCAGAGAGTTAATCTTTATATATAAAAATGAACCGCTGAATGTGTTGCTAAGCGCAAAACTCAAGAACAGTTGAACCGATTTCACTAATTCTTTTTTTGTTGTGTTTGTTGTTGTCAGGAGAAGGTTCTTATGCATAAGAACATACGCATATTTTAATACACTTAAGGCGGATCGGAGTATAGGATATAGAAATAGTAGTTTAGAATTCATTTATGCACAATAGTTAGTTTTAAAAATATAGACGTGACCATGGAATTAAAAGAAAAACTGAATGTAATTAATTTAAATTAAAAATTATTACATTACAAAATAATTATTGCAGAATTAGAATGGAATCAATTCAAAATAGATATAAAAAATATTCTTTGGCTTATGTGTATTGAATTGTAGGTATATACCTACATATTACCCATATATTATAAAAATGCTCATAGACTATATACTATACAAAGTCCCGTAGTATAAATACTTAAACTATACGTTTACTCATTTTGGTATATTTCTGGTCCCATACTGACACTTACACATGCAAATACATACTTTATTAAACTACACTATAAACCTACTATATACTACCTTATTTATTATGTTATAATTCTTTATTTCCAACAATATTTATATTACAGTATATCAGTAATCAATTCTCGCGGTGTAAACAAGATATCTCGAGCCCGGTTTAGGGTCCGTAGGCAATTAGAGGAATCTTTTTGCTCAGCGTGTTTACTGTTAGTGCGTCCAGGTCGTCTTCCCTATATGGAGACTTGTCCTGCGCTCGACAGGAATGCGTCAGTATTGCGCTGCGCTGTTCCGGCTGGGCAGGCCAATCGACTCGGCTTTCTAGCTCATTGATCGGCGTTTACCGGTTTTGGTACGTTTTTGTTTCATCAAGTAAAGATATTATTGACATTCAATGGTATTGTAGTTTCTATCTGAACGTCGTTTATTATTCAGAGAGTATCTTATTTGCTTCCATTTGTATATTTCATTTTTCTGTTGTATTGTTTTCAATTAGTCATTATATGTCTGTATACATGTATTATCGATTACAGTTGTAACAAACTTTCGCGAAATTCGTATTAATATTCAAAATAATTACTAGGGTGGGCCAAAAAAAACTTTTAATTTTTCTTAGCTACCACGAAATTGTCGTCCAAGATGACGAAAAAAAATTCTGGTAAAGTTTGAGCTCTTAATATTAATTTTCAGAGATCACATCGTGATTTTCGATTTCCCATTTAAATTACACGGGAAATTTTTATTTATTTTTTTCGAATTTTGATGTATCTCAACGAGTTATTCTATGGTAAAAGTAAATACATAATTTTGTAGGAAATTGATCGTCCTACAAAAAAGGTCTGATATAATTTTTCGCTAAGTCAACTCGGTTAAATATTATTCGCAGTTAAAGTTCATACCTAAAATAATATAAATGATGACTTTCACAATATTTTATGGTTTTTTTTACAAAAAAATGCCTTAAAGACATAAAATAACATATTGTTCGTGATTTTTATCATTTTTAAATAATAGCGTAAATTTGCAACAATTGAAGAGTTGAAATTGAAAAACTAAAACAATAAACTTCTCCGTACTCGAAGAAGAAAATTAAAAAGAAAACAAATTACACAAGATTTTGCACGGTAAACAAAGTTCATGATGAACGGCGCTTAAGGCAGTATTTACATGTAAATAATGCAGAAAAGGTGGCGCTTGAATCACCATCTACTGTGATTTTAAATGACGTATATTAATTTAATTGTGTCATATTTTGTTGCCTTTATTTACGGTCCATTCAGTATCGGTAGTGGATGGGTCTTACGGTCAAGAGTCTCCGGTTTATCGGTAATGATGTGTAACGTAGGCAATCGAGCGCGCTGTCACGTAGCGGCCCGTATGAGAGGTGCGCGCGCGCAACCAGACGGACGCGACCGATTACGAACTCCAAGAAACTACCATTATGGCAATTGAGCCGTACGGTGGAGGACAGGATTTCTCTCGATTCAACCTGTACTTAAGGTATTACATTCTATAAACAGGAATAAAACGAATAATGATATTAAACAAGCATTAGGATGATGAGAACGCTAATGGATTGTTTCGCTTATGAAGTTAATTATTTAGAGTTACGGAGATCAGAAATAGGATCTTATTTTCTGTACTATTAAAGTGCAATATCTGTTCTTTTCAGCTTAATTTATTAGGTTCACTTAATACATGGGGTATTATATATATATATGCAATTGATTGTATTTTGGTATTTATCGGCGTAGACTTATAAATGGCTTGATGTGTATGTTCTACTTATTAATTATTGTATGTTAAAGCTGTTCATCTTCAGAATAGTTAAATTAAAGTTGTGATCATAAAAAAAATCTATATATTAATACGTGAAGCCTAATCTTTGTATCCCTTTTTAACGGAATTGGGCGAACGGATGAACGTGAAACTTGGCATAGTTAAAGTTTATATGGAGGAGAAGTGCAGAAAGCTATTTATTTTATATAAAATGCATTAGAAGTACATTAAATTAATTAAAATATGCATTACTCACACTACTACTTCAATTTTACACAACATATACACACATGTAAATAAAAAAGACATTTTGACATCTGTTAATAAAGGACTTCAAAAAAGTTTGTGAAGGAGGTTGCTATGCTCGACTGTATGTATTATTGTACTCTTACGTTCCAATTACCCTTTTTCATTCTACATTCAACAATGATATTATAACAGACAACTATAATTATAATATGTATCCCTTTAAAAAAATCAATGAACTATGGTCGAATATCGACCACTGGACGCCCACTAGTTTTTTTAAATAAGCGAATAGCCTACAGTTGTTCTTTACAAACATGAATAGGAGCACATTTCTGATGCTAGTTAGAAGAAGCCTCTCACCGGTTCGTCAGGTGCCAGTTTAACTTGACGATCTGTCTTCAACCTATAAGGTTACACTTGAATACTAATTCTGTCTAAACTTAGGTCACATCGCCATATAATATCAGATGAGGTTGTAGTCATACGTTAAAATCTATGTTTATCTTTATATATCAATTTCTTCTGTACGTGTGTATGTCACTGAACTCCTCTTAAACGGCTGGACTGATATTGATGAAATTTTGTGTGCATGTTCCAGTGGATCCGAGAATGGGTTAGATTCACAATTGGACCCGGTAGGTGGCGCTGCGGTAGATTTTTAGGATTTTTTTACAAAGTCCACCCAGTCCGCTAGTGTATATATATAATGAAATCAGTTAGTTTAACGTCTTTGACATTTGTTCCCGTATTATTGTTTTCGATTTTCGTAAAACACATTGCAATCATTTTTAGAAATGTCTGTTTGTTTGTATGAACATGCATCACTGCTAAATCGCTGGGTTCATAAATCCTCAAATCATAATGCATATCTTCGGGAGTAACTTATTCTTTGTTTCATTAAAATCGGTCCACTCTATCATTAATTATTGTGATTTGAATGACGGCTCCACTTAAGTACGAGAGAAGACTAGTCTTTAACTAATTTGGTTGAACGCTATAATCTCAGAAACTACTGCTCCAATTTGTGGAATTCCTTCCATGTTAGATAGCTCGAGGAAAGCTATATATATATATATGTAAAGAAAAATATAATTTTCTTTAATTTGAAGTTTTTAACGCACACTAGATTGACAGATGACGTTTGTGAGCTATGGAAAACATAATCTATAAGCGTCTCGTGATTGTTAAGAGAAAACAATAATTTATAATATTAATTCCATTATTAAAGTATTCTAATTGTGATTAGGATCAGACATTGTTAATAATAACATTAAATGACGTTTCTTTTCTTACAGGTATGTAAGTTTTTCTAACGTACTAGATAAATACATACTTCTATTTCATGTAATGTAAAACAATAAATCTTTTCTTACAGAGAAACTCAATTGTGTTTGACTGACTGTGTCATCCTAATCCCGAATTTATATATATATATATATGTATCATCACGCTAAGACCAGTGGGAGCGGAGCACCATTTAAGAATGATTTAAAATCGTTTTTTTATTCGTTTGAGACCTTTCGCTGCGTGTTACCGTGAGTTCAAAGTAACTATACCACGCGGAAGAAGTCGCGGGCAGAAGTTAGTTTATTATAAATGTTTCAACGAACTACGATTCATATAAGCACTACAAAAGGCAAGAAATTCTGTGAGAAAAGTATATTTTTGCTTATAAAATTAAACGCAGAGGTTGTGGGTATCAGCTAATGAACATTAAAAATATATTGACTTATATTCCATTTATATAACCGTTTCATGTCTCAATATTTTAGAAAACACAATACAAGTCCGCGTCCCGCATTAGCTACCATTGAACGAATGCAAGACGAAACTAATTCGTGATTCAGTCCACTGAATGTTGAATTTCTTCTCAATTCATTGTCAGTAGGCATTATTATAGATGACTAAGTACGTGTCAATCAAATCTTATATCTCCGGTGAAAGTGGCATCGAGGTAACCTTTCATTACAGGTTATAGCTAAAGTAATAATAAAAATATGGTAGTTGGTCATTTAACGTGTCTATTATAATGTACGGGTAATGATTATAGTATATTTATATTATAAAATATGTCTGCAAATCTAACAGGATGTGAACGACTGACTGGCGGCTAAAAGGTCAGAGCAGATAAAATTGACTAACAATTTTTTTCGTGTTTTCTAAACATCATACGTTCTTTGTCTATACACCTTTGTATGCTAATATAGAGTATAATGTAGAGTAACTACTTTAATGGTAAGCACAGTCCAATTTAAAAAGGGGGCCGTCGACCGTCTTTCGGTAGTTACTGTTTTATTCTATGTCTAATCACTGTTGTACAAACTGGTTGGTCAGACTTTTTTTATTGTAGCATGGCAGAATGACTGCGCTATGCCTGGTGATAAGTACAGTACAATTCAAAAACAATGGCTACCACCGAGTGATACACTATCTATCGCTAGTCGCCGCTGTGATGCTTGCCTGCGAAAAGCTGGTTATGCACAGGCTGATCCCGAAACGCGACCTGCAGAAGCGAATCACTATGACGGGCTTTTTCGCCATATACATCGTGGTTGCGACCCAGTCAGGCTGTAAAACCCTACCACCCCGCTTTCGCCATTGCCTCGTTCGTTATTCAGCAGGGTGCACCACGTGCAAGTGAGGTTTGCTTGGGTGACGCTTGAGAGATATATATAAGACTTGTCTTATGATGTTATTCGACACCCTTTACACCCTTACACTTAATAAAACCAGTAACAGTTTTTCAGGGAATAGTGTTAGGTTTTACTATAAAGTCTAAAGGATATTACCGATTTGCCGGATTGTGAGTTTAAGCGCTATGTCGAGCGGATTTTGGTGTCAAAAGGCTATTATAGAGTGGATCAATATGTGAACGATGGTGATGTCTAGAATTGCCTCATCTCTGTGCATTCACTAAACACGATTGTGACGTCTAATGTATATTAAATACTATATACATATATGTTAAAACGATAAACTAGATCGAGTTTCTTGTCGGTTCTTCTCGATGACTAGTTTGTTTTCCGAACCGGTGGTAGTTTTGACGTTCATAAGAGTTTTCTTAGGGCCTAAATTTAACAAAGTATTTTTTGATTTTGGCAGTTGGACTGACGAGCCCGGTGGCTTTTTGGGCATAAGGTTAAGGCGCTTAGCCGTATGGCAACAAATTCACTGTATTTTGTCACAGTCACACAGTCGTCGGCTTGGATTTTGCTTTTATTAACCAAGTTAGCTAAACTAACCACATATTTATGCTTTAGTGAGACATATGCTAAGGTAAATAAGGTATTAGGGTGCTTTTTTAAATGACTTTTGTTTCGGTCCTGACGCAAAATTTTGTTGTAAATATGTTAAAAAAAGCCTACATATTTTACCCCTTAATATTAACTCACAGTAGTCTCTTAGATCATGAGAAGATTTCCAATTTAAAGTAGGTGTAAAAATTGTTTTTTTTTTTTATAATTTAGTAATCCGACGGCACTTTGTGATATACTATCATTGGAACACAAGAATTACTCAGAATTGAGCGCTCCACAATAGTGCCTATTGCGACTTAATTGTAACTCTCACAGTCGGTGAAGCAGTACATATCACGAAAGTCGAATTTTGTAGAAAAGTCTTATTTTTGTTATTCTATTAATCATTGAACCTACAAGGAAGATGTTATTGAGACATTGGTGGCAAATTTAATTTTCTACTAGAAAGTCTTTTAAACCAAATCTCTTACTTCGATATATCTTTTGTGTTTTTTTGTCGCATAACCCTTATCCCACTTAAGTAGGGTCAGTACAACATGTTTGTTATGCTGTGATGTGTGATTTGGCTTAATTTTTACGATTGGCCGCCTGCCTTACATCAACCCTCCTTGGGATTCACTAATTAACTTGGGATAGAAAATGTCAAATAACAAAAGCGTCAAATAAAAAAATTTTTTCAAATTTGGAAATTGATTTGATTTGAGTCGGGGAAGGAAAACATGGGGAGAAAACTTTTTTTTTTAACCTGGGGAAATCCCTTATGGACACGCCACCCTCCCGCGGGAGAGGGTGAGCTATGTCCGACTCGCACAGACTATAACCCCACGGTGTACCGATAGACCGTTTTGTGGGGCCGGCAAGGGATCATTCAAGCTAATCAACCTTGTAGAGCCGCCCCCACGGTCCGCCCGGCGGAAGGTGGCCGACAAGAAGAGGGACAGACCGGGTACACACCGGCTGCCCCCCTCGTCCGCCGGACCTGTGCAATGAGGAGATGGGCTCCCCGGCCCATCACCTCAGGTCCGGTTACGGTGGCGGGAGGAGTTGGGCAAAGCGCCGCCTCCTCCCGCCTGTCCTCCTTTGGCGGAGAGGGCCACTTTGAGGGTCTGCCTCGCGGGCCCTCTCCGCCTCCTCCTTCTGCGAGATGACCTCCTCGCAGAAGGAGGCCATCGCTCGCCAAGCCTGTTCGCTGCCGAGCATGGCCGAAACCACGCTCGGCAACGATAAGTCCGTTCCCACCACCGCCGCCAGAATGCGGTGCTGTCGAAGATACTGCGCAGCACACTCTGTCGGCTCCCTGCGTGCGATCCGGTACAGGTACCACCCGAAACAACCGTGTCCGGTGAGTACCTGCACTAGTCGGAACGTCAGGAAGCCCCGCTCCCTGGACATTCACTCCCGCAGGACCGGGCGGACGGCGTCTACGGTAAACCGTCCGAACCGCTCGTCCGCCAGGTATGGGGAGAAAACCTGAAGCTGAAAATTGGTCTTTTAGTACCATCTTATGTGGGAAGACATAAAATTACAATTTTCTCAGAGTTTGAAATCTCCAATACATCGTAGGCTGGTGGCGTGGTAATTATGCTCATATGTTATTAGCGTTATGCCTATGACCTAGTGGGTCTCTTATAGGCTGTTGTGCTGATGGTTACATAAAATATATTATTAAGATAATATACAACGCAGAGGAAGTCGCTAGTTGCTAGTTGTTAATGTATTTGTTTAATGAACAGGAAGTTTATATAGGTTATTTTAGTGTCATTATTTTTACCTAGACTATGAGGTAAATAATAATTTAGCGTGTGAATTAAATAATGTTTTTTTTTTAAATTATTTATAGGAGGCAAACGAACTGGCGGGTCACCTGATGGTAAGTGTTAACCGCCGTTCATAGACACTAGCAACACCAGGGGAGTCGCTAGTACGTTGCCGGCCTGTGTTTGGGTGACGGGGAAAGGGGAAAGGGAAGTAGGACTCCGGCATTCTCATTGACCAAACGAAACGCAACAATGCAAGCACTATTACTTCACGTCGGTTTTCTATGAGAAGGTGGTAGTACCCCGGGCGAGCCGACCCATTCATGCTGAAAGCAGTAGTAGCTTCAGCGTGGCTCTACCACCTACAAATTTTTTAATGATATAAAAATAATGTAGTTTTGTCACATATAACTACTTAAACGTTAAACAAGCAAAATATAAAAGCATGTAGTAACAATATAACTAATATTAAATCCGAATAAAGCATACAATGTTTTTAAATTGTCATAAACTCATTAGTATTCTGCGAATAGATTCAACAGTTCGTTAAAATTATTGTCGAATTCGGTGCCCGGTTGTACTTCGATAATATTTGATTGCTGTTCGTACTGCGTTAGGGTTATATGTTGACTTTGTGAATTTTAAACAGTTCGTTTGTATCCATACGAGATATATAAAAAAACTTAGTTATTCCAGATAACACTCTATCAGTACTCGAGTCACGCTCTTCGATTTAAAAACAGATTTTTTATTTCCGTTCTCAAGTAAAATAATTCAGCCTTTAAATAACACATTTATTTTGTACAAGTTTTGCCTGCGGTTTCGCTCGCGTTAATCGTTGACATGTACCCTATTTCCTTTTCGGTACCCTGACAACGTGTATTTAAAATTTCATGGTGTGCAGTTGAGTAGTTTAAGCATGAAAGTGTAACTAATGAAGAGTTTTTTTTAACGCATTATTCCTGAATGATCAGTCAAGTTTCATTGTGTTTTGGAGCTTTGGAATTCTGATCCGCAACTTTTCTGTGTAACGAAAACTGGTGGGAAAACACTGTGTTGGGTAGAGTGTTGAAAACATCAGTTCTCGTTCGATGACCGAAGTTAAGCAACGTCGGGCGCAGTCAGTACTAGGATGGATGACCGCCTGGGAACACCGTTTGGCGTTAACTTTTAGTTGTATTTTATTAATTCCTTGTAATACAAAACTTCTTTTTTTTTTTTATAATGAACTGTGTGACACTTGACCTCTGTCACACCTGATGGAAAGTGAGGACGAGGCCTAGGATGTAACGCGTTCACCCAGTAAATACACATTCACTCTTCTTATGAAGATCACTTCTTCATACACTTCAGGAAAAACAGACGCAGGCAGCGTATTCCACTTCTGTCACGTGTCTTTATGTATAGCTTACTTATTGTGGAATAATATACACTATCAAACATTACCGTGCAACTTTTGGAACAGAAGAGACATAATTACTATACACAATCTACATTTGAATAAACAGAAAAGAATAAAACAGTTATAAGTGTAGCTGTGTGGCGCAATATAAGCCCGGTAACGGTCTCTCATAAGCCCGAGAGCAGATTGGCCGCGCGACGACAGCCGATCATAACCGAGTAGAGCCGAACTGTGAATACCTATGCCAGTGGGGTTATAAGTACGCCACGCGGTTTAGTCGCATGGTTGGCGCCTTTTCCTATGCAGCAGTCGTACCTTGTATAAATATATTATTACTTGAGTTGACAGTGGTTCAACATCTTAGAAATACAACCCGAATGAAGCAGCGGGGAACGGTTAGTATAGCAGTAAAAAAAGCACACTGCTCATTATTGTATATTTAAATTTTAATAGTACATAATTTAAATGCCAGAACTTTTATTACTAGAAAATTTTGTAGTCACGGACATACAAAACACTAGACAACGTCGTACGATAATTTCGAATTCTTTGCAATAGCGTAGGCGTTAATAGTGAAATAAGGCTATTAAAACAAACATGGCGACAAATTTAAAATCAAAGAAATTTATTAATAACAGTGTTATAGAATAGAATTTTTATGTCCATGTTGTGTTTCGTATAAATAAGAACGGATTTAACATAAGAGGCGCCGGTGTTCGGCGCCGAATGCAATAATTTAAGATTTATGTCCCTTTAGATCTATTGTTGTGTGTAAATTATACGGCGAAAGTTTTTTTTTGATGTCATCAAATTCTAAACGGTGTCTGATGTGCCAATTTTTATATAGATTTCTGAGGTACAAGTTTTTAAAGTTTTAATGTAAGCTAGCTTTGACCAGAATTACATTTGATGTCACCTAATGATGTTGGTATATATACTGTGGCTTTAACCAGTATAATAATTTATTTTAGTATGATAATTTCTTTTTAAAACATGATTCTTATAGTACGGTAATAAGACTTAAAGGAGGCTGCCTCATGAAATAGTTATCGAAATGTATGGATATATATCAGATTTTCATCTTGGTAGTTGTAGTCTCAACGGGTTTGGTAGTTAATTACAAGCGAAATATACAACAAATACTTCAAACACAACACTTTATAATTATCTGTTTGTTTAGTAATTACAAGCGGATATTTAAAAATCAAATAAACAGCAAACGCTTCAAATACTACACTTTATTATTTTCTGTTTGTTTAGTACAAACATACAGAAAATTATAAAGTGTAGTATTTGAAGGGTTTGCAATTTATTTCGTTTTTAAATATTCGCTTGTAAGTACTAAACAAACAGAAAATAATAAAGTGTAGTATTTGAAGCGTTTGCTGTTTATTTGATTTTTAAATATCCGCTTGTAATTACTAAACAAACAGATAATTATAAAGTGTTGTGTTTGAAGTATTTGTTGTATATTTCGCTTGTAATTAACTACCAAACCCGTTGAGACTACAACTACCAAGATGAAAATCTGATATATATCCATACATTTCGATAACTATTTCATGAGGCAGCCTCCTTTAAGTCTTATTACCGTACTATAAGAATCATGTTTTAAAAAGAAATTATCATACTAAAATAAATTATTATACTGGTTAAAGCCACAGTATATATACCAACATCATTAGGTGACATCAAATGTAATTCTGGTCAAAGCTAGCTTACATTAAAACTTTAAAAACTTGTACCTCAGAAATCTATATAAAAATTGGCACATCAGACACCGTTTAGAATTTGATGACATCAAAAAAAAACTTTCGCCGTATAATTTACACACAACAATAGATCTAAAGGAGTAAATCTACACGTTGTGTTCTTACACGATTATTTCCACTTGAAGTATTTCATATTGTCTGTACAACAGTACAACACAATGTAAAGAAACTTAATAACACAATTGCTGTAATTTTCGTAACAACTTATTGAGTTCTGTGACGCTATTGTTAGATTTAACAAGTTGTGGGAAAATATCATAAAGAGTAACGGTCTTATTGTTATGACAATAATACTTTTGTATGTTCATTTATCAAACACTAGCTACGCCCACGACTCCATCCATCCATATTAATAGAATAAACCGATTTCAAAGAAAGCAAGACTAAAGGTTACTCGAGGATACACTTTATGATTTTCTTGATGAGGTTTCATCTTGAACGCAGTACTTTAGCAGTGATGCGTGTTCAAACAAACAGACAGACAGATAGACATACAGACATAAAAATGATTGAAATATCTTTCATTACTTGTTCCAAGATACCTGCAACAATTCTTTTCACAAAAATCTAATAAGTGTAGACACGTTAGATTTACATTGTTATTACCTATATGTATAGATATATACATGTTACATACAGTTTCTCACTATACGCAATTCTATGCTGATTATTGATAGTATAGTAGATATAGTACTTTATATCAGGATAAATCGACGAATATATGAAACATAAGCTTCTTCTTCTTCTTCTTACCCTTATCCCTCATAAGTAGGGTCGGTAGAACGTTTGTCATGCTGTATATGATTTGGCTTAATTTTTACGATCGTCCGTTTGAATATTTAAAAACGAAATAAATGGCAAACCCTTCAAATACTACACTTTATAATTTTATGTTTGTTTTGCAGTTACAAGCGAATATTTAAAAACGAAATAAATGGCAAACGCTTCAAATACTACACTTTATAATTTTCTGTATGTTTAATATTTAAAAACGAAATTTAATGGCAAACGCTCCAAATACTACACTTTATAATTTTCTGTATGTTTAATATTTAAAAACGAAATTTAATGGCAAACGCTCCAAATACTACAGTTTATAATTTTCTGTATATTTAGTAGTTACAAACGAATATTTAAAAACAAAATAAACAGCAAACGCACCGAATACTACACTTTATAATTTTCTGTTTGTTTAGCATTTACAAGTCAATATTATTTTAATTTTACTGAATATAGTATAGAATTTTGAATTATATTGTTTTTTCTTACTCTGTTATATCGCCTATAAATTATATATTATTGAAGTGAAAATTGTAAGATAACAACTATACTAAAAGAACCTCCTTTCCACAACGTTGTGTGTTTTCGGTATATTTTCGAATGAAAAGAAGCATGTCTTTTTCCAGATTTCATAGTACTGTTCTTATTTTATGTACTATATTTATACTCCTATATTATATTCATACATCTATTTCTAATTTAATTGTGATTAGTTGTAAGATTTATTAGTAAAAAGGTAAACAACAGTTTACCTTCAGATCGACAAGAGTTACTTTCGCATTTATTATAATATTAAACCAGTATTATTTTTGTATCTTCGAGCGGATGTAAGAACCTCTATTAGTTTACTCACGGTCAAACACATTGTACTGTACTTCCCGGTTTAAATAAAAACTCAAGAAAAACCAGGGCCACTGTCGGATACAACAATAATTTTAAATAATACGTATATGAAGGTAACAATAGTTAGGTTAATTGTATTAAGTGAACTTATATAAAAAAAAATAGGGCAGTCCCTGTTTTGCTATATTGCTACGATAGTTTATTTTCGAGCTTGGCCTGAAGACTTTTGCCAAATTTGCCGGGTTTGGTAACTAACAGAAAAGAGTTTAATTAACAGAGGGCTTAAAATACTGTCTTGGATGTAGTTCTGTGACATTTCAATGTGTCTATTCCAGCTAACTATCCATACATCCATACTAATATTATCCAGAGGTAAAGTTTGTGACGTTGTAGGGGGTAATCTCAGAAACTACTGGTCCGATTTGAAAAATTTTATCAGTGTTTTATAGCTCATTTATCGAGGAAGATTATAGGCTATATATCATCACGCTAAGACCAATAGAAGTGGAGGATCAACGAAGAATACTTTAAAATTGGGTTTTTTTGCTTTTGAGAGCTTCCGCTGCGTGTGAGCGTTAGCCCAAAGTAACTATTCCACGCGAACGAAGTCGCGGGCAGAGGCTAGTATATACATAAATTTGTACACGGTGTTTGTTCATCTGAGAATTTTTGCTAAGCTTAACTAGTCAAAAAAGGAAAGAAGACAAGGTTTTTTATGAAATCCGCGCATATACTGTTTGACTGTACAGGTTTGTAATGCACTATAAACTTGTATATCCCAGTAATTGTTCTAAAAAATGCTCTTAGAGTTTTGGAGAGATGATGAAGAGGTTAATATTATGTTGGCAACTCTTGTATCTAGTGTGGTTAGAATAATTTTTAAATTTGTTTCTTTAATTTCTAAATGTGACAATCAAGTTTAATGGTCCCTGAAGCTAAAAGAGTTACCCTATGAGACTTGCATAGTCAAGGATGTACTGAAACTTTGTTAAAATAAAGAGATTATTTTTCCTACAGTAGTAGCTGAGTATTTAAAAAGACTACAGTGCATGAACTGATAATTTCAAAGATTAGTACAAACTCTAATTGTTTGGCTTTTCAACTATTTAGGCCGGAGGTCGTGAATTCGATGTCTGTTAGTGCCCATTAGAATGTAATTAAGGTAGCGTTATAGAACTTAGCGACTAGTTTCCTGTTTACTCAATGAATCGTTGTGGATTAGTGGCTACATCTTTCGATAAGCTTAGGTAAATGATCTTATATCTAGTAAGTGAAAGTATAGAATGTATGTACAAGTTAATTATAAATATTTCGCGTTAGTTTATAAAATAATAAGTTGTTACTCGTGACTTTGCCTGCGTCGTTTATTATCTTAACAACATATTTAATGTCAGAGAAAAAAAGATGTGCACTGTGGTGCGTTCCTGTTGGGGTGTGCCCTTTAACCCACTTTTACAGGGCAAAAAGACGCTATGTACTACTTCTAAAAATCACACTTAAAACATTAATAAATTTATATGAAATTAAGATATCTTCTTCTTCTTACCCTAATCCCACATAAGTAGGGTCGGTACAACATGTTTCTCATGTTGTGGTATATGATTTGGCTTAGATTTTAAGATCGGCCGCCTGCCTGACATCAACCCTCCTTGGGATTATTTTGTGTTTTTATGATTATTATTATATAGTTACGTAGTCTGATGTCTTATGAAGTCTGATGAAGTCTTACAATTTTTCGTTCCGATTAAAAACGAAGTTCTTCAAGATTATGGTTTGCTTGCTATGTTGCCATTTTTATATAACAGAAAACTAGCCAAATTTAGCTTATTCCCGAGGACTGCTTTTTCGGGTTTTTTTTTCAGGATTCGTGGTCTCAGAGTTTTCTCGGTAGTAGTAATATAATAAACCATTATAAAAATATAAAATTTGAAAAATATAAGAGAAAAATGAATGCAAATAAAATAACATGTCATTAATAATTCAATTCATTAATTTAATATATTAATGAAATTAAGATATAATTTCTTTATAGCTAAGGACCAAAATAAAAGTAAAAAAAAATGTGTGGTCGACGTCTGTCCAGTAACTTTTGAGTGATTCGCGTACAATATTGATAGAGTAAACGGATTTTAATGAAAAAGGATAAACGTTACGCGAAGACATGCTTTATGATGTTCTTTGTAACGTGTTATTGTGAACATCTTGGTGATGCGTGAACAAATAAACAGATAGATATTTCTAATAATGGTTTTAATGTATTTAATTACTTACTCTTAGTGACGTGTGTTTTTTTTTTACAAATATCTTAAAAGTAATAGACGCGTTAAAATTATATTCTTAGAATTCCAAGAAGTAAAACAAAAAAGAATCCATCTAGTAACTTTTGAGTGATGCGTTCACAGCGGTTCGCTTTTATTATTTTATTTATATAATAATAGAATAACATATATAAGGTCTATATTTTGTCACTCAACAAAGATCTAAAGGTTGATATATGTGTTTGTGACTTTTACTTTAAGAATAATACAAAACAGACCTTGAAACTGATCTGTCCCTTGGTACGACATATCTCATTACGCGAGTACTTAGCACAATCTCCAAAGAGGGCTATAGCCCTCTTAGCTATATATTATCAAGGCCTATTTACGTTCAAAAGATATATATATATATATATATCTTTATATATAAATTTCTTCCGTGCCTGTGTATGTCACTGAACTCCTCCTAAACGGCTGGACCGATTTTAATAAAACTTTGTGTGCGTCTTCCAGTGGATCCGAGAATGGTTTAGATTCACAATTGGACCCGGTAGGTGGCGTTGCGGTTGACTTTTAGGATTTTTTTTATTATCAAGACAGGACAACGTCCGTCTGGTCCGCTAGTATATATATATATATTATTTGTGCGAGTGTGAAAAATTATCATACTAAGAGAAAGGTTGCAGGTGAATGAATGAAATTTTTCAATTTTCTTGCTTATATTAAAACTGATTAAAAGTGAATTAACTGATTCATGTTTATTATAACAGTGATAATAGTATATGTAATAACTTATATCATGTAATTATTTATGTTGTGGTAGTTGAGCGTTCGACCGGTGGAATATCATTTGGATGTAGGTTTTGTGGTAGGTACTTTGTGGGTGGTAGAGCCACGTTGAAGCTATTATTGGTTTCAGCATGAAGGGGTCGGCTCGCCCTGGGTAGTATCACACTCTCATAGAAAACCGACGTGAAGTAACATTGTTGCGTTTCGTTAGGTCAGTGAGAGCACCGGAAGCCCACCTCCAACTCCCCTCCTCCCCTCACCCTCTCTTCCCTCTCCTTTCCCCCAAACAAAGGCTGGCAACGCAATTTCGTCACCCCTGGTGTTGTTAGTGTTTATGGACGGTGGTGGTCACCTAACATCAGGTGACCCAGCTGTTCGTTTGCCTGCTATGACATAAAACAAAAAACATGTTTGTTGGTTCGAAACCCGCGCCGGCATGTACCAAATAATTTTTGGGGTAATTCGCGTATATTTACTTCTTTAAGTCGGTAACACTTTCGGCTGATGGTGAAGGAAAACATCGTGAGTAATCCTAAATCTGAGAACTGTTCTTGTAGTAACACAGTATGTGTTAAAACATAGAACAGTGAATTTCTCGGAGCTTGGAACCGCCAATATGTTGTGGGTTGACGTGGGAATTATGCTTATACCTTTCTTTGAGAAAAGGTGTATAGCTATGCACTGGGCCTCTTACAATCATGAATTATTAAAGTAATGCTTCTTTTGGCGCGTTAGGAAAAAATGATGAGAGTAAATTTGTACGATGCGTGCGCACACCGTCACGAAAAACCGACACCCTGAAGTTAGCTATAGTCAACATTTTGTTTCTTTGTATTACAACTTTCAATGTATTAAATACCTTTTTCCTTTTGTTAGTATCGTTTTTTCTACAAACGTAGAATAAGGCGAAAGATAACATTTTTGAAAAGATTTTTATCTTGTTACGCCAAAGAAGTATAACTTCTAACGCGTGTACATAAGTACACAGACACTTGTTTTATATAGCTACTAGTTGTTTTTCCCGATTTTATCTGCATTGTTCCGAGGACAGAAAATAAAAAAAAATATTGTAGGAGAACAATAAAAAAGAACAGATTGGGACTGATTTAGAAGCGCTAAATTCGTAGTATGTACTTCCTTAGAGGAAACAGTAGAGAACAGTTGGAATTAAGCGGATATTTTATTTTTGTGCTCGACGTGCCTAGTGACCTTTGCTACTTTTGATTTATGGCTTCATTTGGTCATGTCTGATTGTAATATAACCGTTAATGTAACCGACTATGCGGTATTCGCGTGATTGAGGATTCTTGTTTCTTAACAGTCGCTATTATTACTATTTTTTACTTACTTAGCTGTGCCCGCTACTTTTTTTAAATCTACTTTTCGTCCTTAAAATTACAATAACTTTTGGTAGAGTAAATCGATTTAAATGAAACATAGTCTAAATATTACTCGAAGATATACTCGTACTTTATTGGTGGGGAGTTAATGTAAACGCAGTAATTTAGCAGTGAAGCCTGTCCAAACAAACCGACTTTTCTAAAAATGATTGAAATGTTTTCTATTACTTATTCGCAACCTGCAACATTTTTTTTACAAAATCTTTGTAATGGTGGTAGAGCCACGCTGAAACTATTACTGGTTTCAGCATGAATGGGTCGGCTCATCCGGGGTAGTACCACCCTCTCATAGAAAACCGACGTGAAATAACAGTGCTTGCATTGTTGCATTTCGTTCGGTCAGTGAGAGCGCCGGAGGCCCACCTCCCCTCCGCTCTCCTATCGCCTCTCCCTCTCCCTGCCCTAACCCTTCCCCCAAAGGGTGGCAACGCACTTTCAACTCCTCTGGTGTTGTTAGTGTCCATGGACGGTGGTGATTACTTAACAGCAGGTGACCCATCTGTTTGTTTGCCACTCATGCCATAAAAAAAAATCTAAAAAGTGCAAACATTTTACATTTCCATTCTTATTGGATCTATAGAAGATGCTCTATGTGTATTTGACGTTGTAAGATATTATATAATGAGATAATTTGATATTTTATCTGTTAGCTCTCAAGTGAAAACATTATTGAAAGTTAGACGATCAAAAATATAAAAAAAAACATATTAGCATTCGATTGAATGATTTATCTATGAATAGAGACGTTGGCACTTGCATACAATAATACAGAAGGCACCGCTCCGTCTGCACACCCACGGGCATCAAAAACATGCCCCGGGCGTACGGCGCGGCGCGGCAACGAAGTGAAACTAAGCGCCGACCGGTCTAACTTGATCTTTAGCTTTAATGCCTAGATTGGACCAGTGTAAATGAAACGGTAACATGGACTAAGGAATGTAGGCCTGTATTACAATATTAGAGATTCTATTTACATACCTGATTTCATATGAGACCTAAAAAATTACAGGAAATATTCAAAGTCAGTCATCAATAATTTAAAAGTATAAAAAAGGGAATGCTCGTATGGTATAGTACTAGTTCGTAGTAAATAAGTTTAAGTTTGTACATATGCAGTGTATGGTTGTAGGCGTTTACTAAGTGTGCTTGGTTAGCTACTATTCTCAAGGTGAAAATTTGACCAATATACCAAGCACGTATAGATGTTTTCCGGCAGCTCCACTTAAGAATCTTCTAGGTTTAGGGTATGCTACCTTGGACCACATCATCATTTATAACTTATAAAGTGTAAAAAATATATTTATGTATTTTTTAGGAATATAACAAATATTAGAACGCCCGTAAAAACTTTGAAAACCCAATTTCGCGAAAACCGACATGAATTGGTCATCCCATGTTTCAGACTCAGTAAACCCACTAACAGTTTTGTAGGTAATCGTTTTAGGTTTTACATGAAAGTCCTAAAGCATATTACTGATTTGGCGGACTTTAAGTCTCAGCACAAATGTCAAACGGATTTTGGTGTCAAAAGGCTAATAGAGTGGATCAATATGTGAACGATAGTGATGTCTGGAATTGACTCCTCTTTCTGTGTATCCACTAAAAACAATTGTAACTATAATATATTTTAGATATATGTATTTTTTTTATTGTAGCGCGGCATAATTACTGCACTATGCTTGATAATAAGCACAGTACAATCCAAAAATAATGGCGACCACCGAGAGACTAACTATCTATCGCTGGTCGCCGTAGTCATGCCGGCTTGCGAAAAGCTGGATATGCACAGGCTGATCCCGAAACGCGACCCACAGAAGCGAATCACTATAACGGGCTTTTTCACCTAAAAGTGGTGTTTGCGACACAGTCAGGCTGTAAAACCTTACCACCTCGCTTTCGCCATTGCCTCGTTCGTTAGGCAGCAGGGTGCATCACGTGTAGGTGAGGTTGGCTTGGGTACCTCAAGTCTTATGATATTATTCGACACCCCTTACACCCCAAAATGTATGTTAACAGGATAAATCTCATCGATTTTCTTGTCTATTCTTTTCTATGACTGGTTTGTTTTCCGAACCGGTGGTAGTTTTAACGTTCATAATCGTCTTTTCAGGGCCTAAATTCAATAAGTCTTTTTGATTTTACGTAATAAGAAAAACGAAGATGATCTTTTTTGATTTCTTGTTTATTTTTACATTTACTAGCTAGAATCAATTGCACGATACTTTTATACTCCCAGTTCACAAAATATTGGTCGTGTTCTGTAGAAAGTATAATTTAGCATATGAAGCGAAAGAACGACCACGGCGAGGCACCGTTTTAAATATTATAATAAATTTATGGATTACAGAGGATAATTTCACTGATGAGTTTTTAATAGGATCGTTCATGTGATATTTTTTTATTTTTAAACGGACTGCAAAATGATAAGGTTCTCATGTTTGTTATCTCAGAACTTCGTCATTTGTTAACCGACCTCTATGATTCTTTCTTTATTAGTAAGATAATATTTTTAAATGGGAAACCCATTTTAATTTCATTAGTAATCCATATCAATCACACTGGAGCGCCGGGTACCCACCTCTTCAACCCCTCTCCCCTCCCCATTCCCCGTCCCTCTAACCCCCACTCCCCGTCCCTCAAACACAGGCCGGCAACGCACTTGCGACTCCCCTGGTGTTGCTGGTGTCTATGAACGGTGGTGATCACTTACCGTCAGGTGACCCGCCTGATCGTTTACCCCCTATAAAAAAAATGTTATTATATATTTTTTACTTCAGCCCTGCGTGTAACCAATGCTTGCCTCAAATTCGACTCTAGCTACAGCCCTGTGTGTATCTAAGTACTGTTCCAATTATGTAGATTCTTTCGTTAATATAATATTGCATTTTACTAATATTTTATAATCTAAAAGATTTAAAAATATCTTTAAATATATATGCTAACAGATTTGAACCTAATTAAAAATATTGCGGTAACTACTTAAAGTCGACTTTATAATTAATGAAAACTATCTCAGAATACACGAAGGTGGCGGAAGCAATTTGCACCCACTTCTATCAAGTATACATAACATGCCACTAATAATAACAATGTATGCATGTACGATTTATTTATACCATTGGAGGAATTTGTGTTGCAAGTATAATATTATGGTATACATTATTGCTCATTCTAGACGTTTGCAGAAAGTTTTTATAATAATTCAAGGTCACAGGTATTAAAACACGAAAATATGTAATGTCCAACGTTTGATGGTAATGTTTGGAAATAACTTTCCCCTCTATATATCCGCTTTAAACGAATGCAATTATGTATATTGTAAGTATGTATATTTCTAAAAATATATATGATTTTTTTTTTTGTTTTTTTTTTTTCGAACTGACTACGCTATTGACCAAGCAAGGTCTTAACAGCTTCACCGGACTATTAAGGCGCGCGCTTAAGGCACTCGGCCGATTTTACTTTGACAACTAGCTCAAGGGTGCGCGGCACACCTCGGCTTTGGCTGTTGCCTGATACATGCAATTCGCGACCTATCTTTTTTTTTTTTTTTTACGAGGGGAAAATCCTACATGGATACCCTCACGCCGTCGGGGGCAGCGTGAGGGTATGTCAGACTCCTACTGACTAAAAACCCCCCGGTGTACATCTGCCGCTATAGTCGGGGCGGCACGCGATCTCTAAAGATTTCAGCGTGCCGCCCCAGCGGTTGGCCCAGCAGCGAAAGCGCCGCCGCCGGGCTCCGTCCTGTTAGGAGACAGCCGGGTACACACCGGCTGTCTCCTCCGTCTGCCGAACCTGTGCAATGGGAAGATGGGCCCCCGACCCATCCTCCCTAGGTCCGGCTACGGTGGGAGGAGGCGGTCAAACTGCCGCCTCCTCCTGCCTGTTCTCCGTTGGCGGAGACGGCCACTTAGAGGATCGTCCTCGCGGGCCCTCTCCGCCGCCTCCTTCTGCGAGACGACTTCCTCGCAGAAGGAGGCCATTGCTGTCCATACTTCCTCGCTACCGAGCATGGCCGCAACCACGCTCGGCAGCGAGAGATCCTCTCCTACCGCCGCAGCCAGAGTGCGGCGTTGCTCCTCCCACGCAGCACACTCAGAAAGTGTGTGCTGCGCGGTGTCCGTCTCAGCGCCGCACTCGTGACATGCGGCGGTGGGCTCCCTGCGAGCTATCCGGTGCAGGTACCAACCGAAGCACCCGTGCCCGGTCAGCACCTGCACCAGACGGAACGTCAGGGAGCCCCATCCTCGGTTACACCAATCCCGCAGGACCGGGAGAACGGCGTCGATAGTATATCTACCGTACTGCGCGTCCGCCAGGTCCTGCCTCCACCTCTCCATCCTTCTTTCTCTCTCATCACTTCTTTTGACCTCTACTTCCCTGGGAGCCAGAGGCTCCCCCGTCCGTTTTTTAGCCGCCGTATGCTCGTATACGGCGGCCAGCACCTCCGCCTCTAACTCCCAGGGGAGGGAGCCGGCCAGAACCATGGCCGCCCCCGAGGACACCGTGCGGTATCCTCGTATCACCCTCAACGCCACGGTACGCTGCGTAGCTCGCAGCGTACGGATATTGGTGGCGCTGAGGGCGTCGACCCACAACGGTGCCCCGTAGACGGCCATGGAGCGAACGACCCCCATGTAAAGGCGGCGGCAGGCGGCACCCGGCCCCCCCGTGTTGGGGAGGAGTCGTCCGAGTGCCGCTG
>MU159296.1:111082-133335 GCA_015888305.1 Antheraea pernyi | reverse complement strand
TATGTTGTGTAAAATTGAAGCATTAGAGTGAGTAATGCATATTTTAATTAATTTAATGTACTTCTAATGCATTTTATATAAAATAAATAGCTTTCTGCACTTCTCCTCCATATAAACTTTAACTATGCCAAATTTCACGTTCATCCGTTCGCCCAATTCCGTTAAAAAGGGATACAAAGTTTTGGCTTCACGTATTAATATATATGATTGTTTAGAATATCTATTAATTTTACAAACTAGATATTATTGTGTCTGCTATGATTTACAGAATTTGTTCGGAAAGTCTTAGATTTTTAATGCATTTATATTACAGTATATTTTGCTTGCCGTGATGAAGCTATGTGCTGCCTCTCAGAAACAGAACTTTATTCTTGACTAGCCACTGCCCGCGACTTCGTCCGCTTGGAATGGTTACTTTGGGCTAACGCTAACATGAAGCGGAAGCTCTCAAAAGATCAAAAAACCTCGAAAAAACTGTATCCATTTCATACAAAATAAGTATCTATTCATATTACTGTAAATAAAGATCACATTTCGAAAATTTATTGAGAGATTCTTCTCATATAGGTTAACGAAAATAATCGAATAATCTTTTGGTTGAGACTATTTAAGACCATAAAAGTAACATAAATCTTTCGATTAACGCCACAAATTCACATAAACCACACATAAAAGGCAATAAAAATTGAGAACATTTCTGATAAATTAACAATTCTGGTTAACTCATTTTTGTTTTATTTGACACAAACTGGATATTTGTAACAACTTGATATATAAGTATTATATAATATATATTGTATAATAAAATTATACAATACAGTTCTCGCCAAAACTTTTTAACCACCGTCAATCTAAACGTCCACAGAACAAAACTTTAGGTATACATTTACAAAAATACGTATTCTATAATAAATATACTAGCTTCTGCCCGCGACTTTGTCCGCGTGGAATAGTTACTTTGGGCTAACGCTAACGCAGCGGAAGCTCTCAAAACGAAAGAAAAAACGATTTTAAAACATTCTTCATTAGTGATCCGCTCCTATTGGTATCAGCGTGATATATAGCCTATAGCCTTCCTCGATAAATGAGCTATCTAACACTGAAAGAGTTTCTCAAATCGGACCAGTAGTTCCTGAGATTAAGGCGTTCAATCAAACGGGTTTGTTATAGTATAAATATAGAATATAATATTAATATAGTATAGAAGTATAGATAACATAGAGACAATTTAAGGATATATAAATGCTAATTTTGGATTGCTATAATACTATTGTAACTTCGTTTTGTACTAAACTATTGAATATATAACGAGTAAGTCTGAACTTAGTACTATATTAAAAAATATTGAAGAGGACTTTCAATATCAATATGTAGGTGGTAGAGCCACGCTAAAGCTATTACTGGTTTCACCATGAATGGGTCGGCTCGCCCGGGGTAGTACCACCCTCTCACAGAAAGCCGACGTGAAGTAACAGTGGTTGCATTGTTGCGTTTCGTTCGGTCATTGAGAGCTCCGGAGGCCTACCGCCCCTCCACCTCCCACTCTCTAATTCCCCCTTACCCCTTTCCTCAAACACAAGCTGGCAACGCACTTTCGATCCCCTGGTATTGCTAACACTTAACATCAGGTGACCCACATGCTCGTTTGCCTCCTATGATATAAAAAAAAATCAAATTAAAAATACTTTATTCAATATATGCCCTGAGAAGGTGCCTATGAACGTTAAAACTACCACCGGGTCGGAAAACAATTTAATAGTCGAGAAGAATCGGTAAGAAATCCGATCTATTTATCTTATGTATGAATAGTTAGCTTAGCTTAGGTTAGCTCAGATAGGTCGCGAATTGGGGTGCAGGTCAGAGAGCCTCCACGTTGGCGCACCCTGGGCAACGTCGGCCCCCATTGGCCGGCGGCTGATCTCTGACAGGACCTTGGCTTGCTTTACGGACTCCGATCCTTCTTCACACGATGACCTGGCATGTCCACTGGACTCCGATACCTCCTCAAATGATAACCCTTGCTTTGCTTTCTGGCTTCCGATTTCTGCCTTACACGATTGACCTATGCTTGTTTGCTGGATTCCGATTCCCTCCTACTCCGTTGACCTTGGCTTGCCTACTGGACGCTGATGTCTGGATGTGGGTGTGCGCGGCTGCCAGGTCATCGTGTGAAGAAGGATCGGAGTCCGTAAAGCAAGCCAAGGTCCTGTCAGAGATCAGCCGCCGGCCAATGGGGGCCGACGTTGCCCAGGGTGCGCCAACGTGGAGGCTCTCTGACCTGCACCCCAATTCGCGACCTATCTGAGCTAACCTAAGCTAAGCTAACTATTCATAGAAAAGATAAATAGATCGGATTTCTTACCGATTCTTCTCGACTATTAAATTGTTTTCCGACCCGGTGGTAGTTTTAACGTTCATAGGCACCTTCTCAGGGCATATATTGAATAAAGTATTTTTAATTTGATTTTTTTTTATATCATAGGAGGCAAACGAGCATGTGGGTCACCTGATGTTAAGTGTTAGCAATACCAGGGGATCGAAAGTGCGTTGCCAGCTTGTGTTTGAGGAAAGGGGTAAGGGGGAATTAGAGAGTGGGAGGTGGAGGGGCGGTAGGCCTCCGGAGCTCTCAATGACCGAACGAAACGCAACAATGCAACCACTGTTACTTCACGTCGGCTTTCTGTGAGAGGGTGGTACTACCCCGGGCGAGCCGACCCATTCATGGTGAAACCAGTAATAGCTTTAGCGTGGCTCTACCACCTACATATTGATATTGAAAGTCCTCTTCAATATTTTTTAATATAGTACTAAGTTCAGACTTACTCGTTATATATTCAATAGTTTAGTACAAAACGAAGTTACAATAGTATTATAGCAATCCAAAATTAGCATTTATATATCCTTAAATTGTCTCTATGTTATCTATACTTCTATACTATATTAATATTATATTCTATATTTATACTATAACAAACCCGTTTGATTGAACGCCTTAATCTCAGGAACTACTGGTCCGATTTGAGAAACTCTTTCAGTGTTAGATAGCTCATTTATCGAGGAAGGCTATAGGCTATATATCACGCTGATACCAATAGGAGCGGATCACTAATGAAGAATGTTTTAAAATCGTTTTTTCTTTCGTTTTGAGAGCTTCCGCTGCGTTAGCGTTAGCCCAAAGTAACTATTCCACGCGGACAAAGTCGCGGGCAGAAGCTAGTATATTTATTATAGAATACGTATTTTTGTAAATGTATACCTAAAGTTTTGTTCTGTGGACGTTTAGATTGACGGTGGTTAAAAAGTTTTGGCGAGAACTGTATTGTATAATTTTATTATACAATATATATTATATAATACTTATATATCAAGTTGTTACAAATATCCAGTTTGTGTCAAATAAAACAAAAATGAGTTAACCAGAATTGTTAATTTATCAGAAATGTTCTCAATTTTTATTGCCTTTTATGTGTGGTTTATGTGAATTTGTGGCGTTAATCGAAAGATTTATGTTACTTTTATGGTCTTAAATAGTCTCAACCAAAAGATTATTCGATTATTTTCGTTAACCTATATGAGAAGAATCTCTCAATAAATTTTCGAAATGTGATCTTTATTTACAGTAATATGAATAGATACTTATTTTGTATGAAATGGATACAGTTTTTTCGAGGTTTTTTGATCTTTTGAGAGCTTCCGCTTCATGTTAGCGTTAGCCCAAAGTAACCATTCCAAGCGGACGAAGTCGCGGGCAGTGGCTAGTCAAGAATAAAGTTCTGTTTCTGAGAGGCAGCACATAGCTTCATCACGGCAAGCAAAATATACTGTAATATAAATGCATTAAAAATCTAAGACTTTCCGAACAAATTCTGTAAATCATAGCAGACACAATAATATCTAGTTTGTAAAATTAATAGATATTCTAAACAATCATATATATTAATACGTGAAGCCAAAACTTTGTATCCCTTTTTAACGGAATTGGGCGAACGGATGAACGTGAAATTTGGCATAGTTAAAGTTTATATGGAGGAGAAGTGCAGAAAGCTATTTATTTTATATAAAATGCATTAGAAGTACATTAAATTAATTAAAATATGCATTACTCACACTAATGCTTCAATTTTACTCGACATATACACACATGTAAATAAAAGACATTTTGACATCTGTCAATAAAGGACTTTAAAAAAGGTTGTGAAGGTGGTTGCTATGCTCGACTGTATGTATTATTTTACTCTTACATTTAAATTACCCTTTTTCATTCTACATTCAACAATGATATTATAACATACAACTATTATAATAATAATTATCCCTTTAAACAATCAATGAACTATGGTCGAAAGTCGGCCACTGGGCGCCCACTAGTATATTTAAATAGTTCTTCGTGTTCTTGGAATTTATGACTTAAAAAAAATAAACACATTAAAATTATCAAATTACTCCGCGATATAAAAAAAACAACATTCATACAAATCACTTTCTCGCTTCCTGTATACTAATTAATAACTCCATGCTTCCGGCTCTTACACCTGTCTTTATTTCGTCGGCCGATACTTCGACTTTATTACGTTCGGGCGGCGTTTCTCGCGTGCCATCATAATAGTGATCCGACAAGACGGATTTGACACAATTGTGACAGGTAAAAGGCAATTGTAATTGCGCAGGTTTCATTTTCTATAACAGATAATGGGACTGATCGAGCGTGTAACGGCGAAAGCTGGTTATTGCGCAAATAATGAGTTTATTCAAACGAAAAGTGTACATCATATTTGGGGCGTGTATAATTTGTTTTACGAAAGCTACCGACCGTTGGAATTCCCTTCCCATGCGTTCTGTTAATGGTTGTAGAAGGTAATAAAGTAGTTTTTTTTTTTAAATAAAAGTAACGAAATTAAATTATACAGAGTAAACGTTGCGTGACGGAAAAGCTTTGTTCATGTTTTGTACGTTACATTTTTTATGTTAACGAATTTCGACATTAGTTTTTTTATTCGTTGTTTATTCGGTTGTGTATTTATACTTATTACCTGCCTTGTATTTACATTCTTCATACTTTATAGGTTTTGGCGTTCGAGGACAATCTCACCTAATGTTACTTAAATTACAATGTGGTCTAAGGTGGTTAACCTAGGTACCGGCTCTCAAGTGCCTGGCTCTCAAGGTGTTTAAGGGGTGTCGAATAACATCTAAGACTGGGGTGTAAGGGGTGTCGAATAACATCTAAGTTTGGGGTGTAAGGGGTGTCGAATAACATCTAAGACTTGAGACATCCCAGCCAATCTCACCTGCAGGGGTGTAAGGAGGGTCCAATAACATCATAAGACTTGAGACACCCAAGCCAACATTACCTGCACGTGGTGCACCCTGCTGAACGAGGCAATGGCGAAAGCGAGGTGGTAGGGTTTTATAGCCTGAATGGATCGCTACCACCATGTATATGGCGAAAAAACCCGTCATAGTGATTCGCTTCTGCGGGTCACGTTTCGGGATCAGCCTGTGCATATCCAGCTTTTCGCAGGCAGGCATGACAGCGGCGATCGGCGATGAATAGTGTGTCACTCGCTGGTCGCCGTTGTTTTTGGATTGTACTGTGCTTACCATCAGGCACAGTCCAGTCATTTTGCCGTGCTACAATAAAAAAAAAGTGCAGCTGCCATAACACATGAATAATTTGGCAATATATTTGGCAATACATTTTCAATTTGTGAATGGTAGCTAACCAGGCGGACTTGGTGGCGCTTGTGGTTCTCATCTTAAATTCTACCTATGTATTTTAGACTAACTAGGATAAGATAATACTGAGAACTACGACTACTGTAATACTAATAATAAATGTAAAAAAAATTATATACACTACTACTGAGATGAAAAGAAATAATAAAGACCAAAGACTAAATAAAGAGGCAAAAACAAAAATAGAATAAGATAGTTTAAAATGTGAATGTATTGATAAAATAATAATAGATGTAAAATTAAATGACTGTAATACAATTAAAACAAACTACGTTTAAGAATCATGTAAACCGATGTCTATCATAGGTTATAAAATACTTGTATATAGAATAATAAATGTAACATAAATATTAAGGATGGAAATGTAACAAACAAATAAAAACCAGATGTAGAAAACGACACAATATAACAAGGACACACCACATAATAAAGAATACAGGGTACACGGTACTAGGAAAACCAAAGTCTTGGAGTACGTCCGAGGAAAGGTGGGACAAAAAAAAACCAGGCGGACTTAAAAAAACCATACCACATTGAGCATGATGGTTACCTACACCCGAAGCTCCGACTCAGTTCCAAAGATTCGAACCTACGCCCATCGACGCTGTGCCCGAATGGTGATAATGATGATGATTTGTTCCGACCAGTTTCGGTCATAGCAACCACTTTGACTCCTAAACTTAAAAATGGCGCTGGTGCGCTCGAAGATGGCTTATGTAGCCTATCTTCGCGGCGAAACTTCGTGCACATTGAGGGCACGTGAGTACGCCGTTCTCATAATGATATGTTATGGCAGCAGGAGGGTGAGCCTTTAACTGGTCGCATTTGGTATCAAGGTCAGCTTTACGCTGAGCCTCGAACTGGCGTACTTGGCTGTTCACCATTCTGCGCCATTCTGGCCGTTGTGCTGCCAAACGTTCCCAACAAGAGGGCTCTATATTGCATCTCTTCATGTGCCGCTTTTGGACATCATTGTACCGGAGGAGGAGACCACCATGATTTCGCTTGTCCTCCTCCATCTTTCCTCCGCTATACGCGATACATGACCGCACCACCGAAGCTGTCGACGAATTAAATAGGCTTCAATGCCACCAACATTGGCACGTCGCAAAACTTCACTATAAGTTTTGTTCACGAATACGCTATTAACTAAATCACCAACTTTTCAAAAGCTATCATTCAAGTAATAGGAAATAATTGTTTATCGTCACGCCATGTCTTCTCTAGAGGAAAATGTCTAACAAGATGCACAGAAAGACAATTGTATCCTTTGTTACTTTTATCACTGTTTATAATAACTCGCGGTATATTGCGAGAACTCACGTATGCTTCGAATGCGACTATATTATAATCAAAGTGTCTCATTTCGATGTGTCTTATTTAAGTGAATTAAGGCAAGCGTGATGACCATACAGTTTTAAACAGGCTACAATACTAGCCACTGTAGGAAGATCATAAACATTGAATGTATCACGGCGTTTTTTTTCTTAGAATACAGAAATATGTTAGTGAAGAAGCGTTTAGACATTGAAAAATTAATTAAAACACAGACCGATTGCTGGCTCATAGGCCTCTTCTCGAAGGAAGGTATGAGATGACTCTGAGAAATCCACAGTTCATTTTATATATTTAGCAAACCAACACAAATAAACTCACATGTAGTCAAATACTACATAAAATTACAGTGCTATAATTACGATAACATGCATGCGTGACATTAGTAGAGGACAAACAAATTAATTTTAATTAGGAACTATACAGACAGAATTAAAAATTAATTTGTACCAGTGCACGGTCAAATTATATTTTAAGCAAGCGCTGCTTTAATAGTACAAAAGCATCAAAAAATATGTCGATGTTGTTATTTGTTTGAGATGCATCATTCTACAATCTAGCCATGCGTATTAAAGGGCTGTTATATACGGTGTTAAGTGTCGCAGTTGGAATGGCAGAGATATGTGGATTACGCAATGGCTTATCAATTAGGTCTTAAATATAAGTGATTGATAAGGAATGCATTAATGGAACCGTTTATAATTTTGTGTAGGATTAATAAATCAGTTTCGTTTCGTCTTATATTTGGTGGTAGAGCCTCGCTGAAGCTATTACTGATTTCAGCATGAATGGGTCGGCTCGTCCGGGGTACTACAGGGGTAGAGGGTCTCACAGAAAACCGACGTGAAGTAACTAACAGTGCTTTCATCGTTGCGTTTCGTTTGGTCAGTGAGAGCGCCAGATACCCACCTTCCCGACCCCTCTCCCCTCCCCATTCCCCCTCTCCCTACCCCCACTCCCCCACTCTCAGACACAGGCCGGCAATGCACTTGCGGCTCCCCTGGTGTTGCTGGTGTCTATGGACGGCGGTGATCACTTACCATCAGGTGACCCGCCTGTTCATTTGCCCCCTACAATATAAAAAACAAATCAGATACGTTTCATCTTATTTTTAAGCTAGTGATGTTCAAATTTTTGAGTCTACTATTGTAATCGGGGATAGACTTACGAACGTCATTTTTATTACTCAAATGTCTAACAAAACGAGCTTGAACGGATTCTATGAGCTCTGTATGACTGGAATAGTGAGGAGCCCATATCGTAGAACTATATTCTATATATTCCCACATTCTATACTATTATGATTGTGGTTCATCGTCAGCTGATAGTGTTTCTAATGTTAGTTCATACATGTCTTCGTATTCCCAAAATTTGTTTGTTGAAAAACGCCGGTGTTGGAACCTGTGAACACCGAAATGATATTCCATCGAACAAACTACGCGACGACCATGAGTTTTCTATTGATTTTTAGTTGATTTATCAATTATTGGAACTTTAATTCGATGGTTAAACGTATTCAACGATGAAACGTTCGAGATACTCGATTGTATTCTAACTTCAACACAAAGTCGTATTTATTGTTCGTAATAATCTTCTACTTCATTACATAGTATAAAATAAAGTCCCCTACCGCGTCTGTCTGTCTGTTCGCGATAAACTCAAAAACTACTGAACGGATTTTCTTGCGGTTTTTACCATTGCATAAAGTGATTAATGAGGAACGTTTTAGTATATAATTTATCAAGGATTTATTTTTAATCAGGGCGGGACAACGTCTGCCTGGCCCGCTAGTTACTATATAATAAGAAATTTTTCAAGCCGGCATGACAGCGGCGACCGGTGAGGGATAGTGTGTCTCTCGGTGGTCGCCATTGTTTTTAGATTATACTGTGCTCACCATCAGGCACAGTAAAGTCACTTTGCCGTGCTACGATAAAAAAAAAAAAATTACTCTATCGTGTCTGTACTTAATAGATTTTTTTAAATTGTTGTAGGTGTCTAGGAATAAGTAATAAAATACATTTCAATCAATTTTAGAAATGTCTGTCTGTCTGTCTGTCTGTCTGTCTGTCTGTCTGTTTGTATGAACACGCATCACTGCTAAAATAGTGCATTCATAATAAAACCTCTTCAAGAAAACCATAAAACATATCTTCGACAAACATTTAGTCTTTGTTTCGTTAAAATCAGTTGGGTTTATCAAAAGTTATTGCACTTTTAATGACGACGCGACGTAATTACGAGAGAAAAGTAGATAAGAAAATTGACTTAATACATTTAGATGACTTTGTTTTTTCAACGTGACAAAAATTTTCATGCGGACGAACTCGCTAGTATAGCTAGTTCATAATAATTATAGAAATAAAATTGCCTAGGATTTATTGATGTCAAGGAGAGCAGCTGAGCTGTGGTTTCGGTCACGACTCGTCTTTGTAAGTTTAGATGAAGTTATCCATTTTGCATGCATACACATTTGTTGTTTTATATGATGTTGTTATATGTAATTAAGTGTAATTATTGTTAAAACTAGCAATTATTTACAACGTTGTTCAATTTGAAAGATATTGATGTATGTTTTGTGATATATTACTAGCAATTTACGGCGACTTAGCACGCGTTTTCTATTTATATATATTTCTACTTTTTATTTTATATGTATGTATATAATAGAATAGTCGACCGACGGCTTTTCACACAAACTTTCATCACCTTCTTAATACGGGTTGAATTTCCAAAACTTCTTTCTTAGTGTTCAGAAGGGTCAAGCCAAGAATTTCAGTGTAAACTAAAAGAGTATTTCAATGAACCACCATTATCCAAAAGCCTTGTATAAATAATAATGTGCAGGAAAGTTTCATCATCAACCTATAAGAAACCCTCTGCAGAGCCATAGACCTCTTCCCGAATTAATGTATCATCACCACGCTAGCTCACGACGTATCGATCAGAAACTCCGAGAAATCCACTCTACACATTAGGAACAGAAATCTACATAAGATACTTTTTTTACATATCCGACAAACAATGCATAGTCTAAAACGGTGAGGCTTGAAACATGCTATTCTACAAAGAAGTTCTTGTAAAACACTAACGAGTAAGGTGGACGATGTCCTACCCTGATAATAAAAAAAACGTAAACAAATTATATACCTAAATTTCCTCGTGAATCACTCTGTCTACTGCTCACAGATGTACAAACAGACGTGGCAGAGGACTTTGTTTTAGAATATATAATGACAAGTAAGTAGTGAAGTCGATTTGTTGAAAATTCAGCCGTAATTAGATAATGGAAAATATAGGTTATGAAAGAAGGATAATGGAATAGAGATTTTAGTAATCCTGGGAATTATGTATTGGGAAGTATCCAATAAGATTGCTCGTTATAACTTTTATAAAATATATTCCTGTAACCTATACATAGTTCTTGCGATATCACTCCCAAAAACTACGAAAATAAGTGCGTGTAACCGTCACACGCCATTGGAGTAAAACTACCTTGGCACCACAATAATAAAGCTTTGATTTAATTTGTTGCATATTTACATTGAAACCAGATGGCAGCACGGTCGGACGCCCATATATAAATAATTATTTCTGTTGTATGATTTTTATTATTATTCAATTTGATATTTTTTATTCATTACTTTGTTTTATTTTTTTTAATTTTTATTGCTTTATTTATAAACTATCTATTGACAAAATCAAAAATATTTAAAAACTGGATGGTACAGAAACGTGACGCCATATTGCCGTAACGGACTTCCGTTGCATTGTCATTCAGTTAGGTTAGTCTTACTTCAAAATATTTTTATTGTTCTTTAATAAAGCTCTATAAAATACATGGCTTATATTATATCTAATTTTATATGTACGTTTATGGCAGTGTTTAGTCATTTTTATTGTTAATATTATGTTATATTATATAATATAACAGTAGTCTATTGCGTTTTGTTAGTTCATATTCTATAAGCGTCCTTTTAATTATCCTGTGTCGAGTGAATTAACTTTTATCTCGTAACTTGTTTCATTATGCAGCTAAACATATACTAAAATCTTAGAAGATGATATATATACTTTTGAACTAAAAAAATAAAGTGTGAAAAACAAACAAACATTTCACATTTGTAATATTAGTGATGATAAGGATAGCATATGTGTTATGTAGACGTATCATTTTTTTTTTATTATAGTATAAAACAAAGTCCCCTGCCGCATCTGTCTGTCTGTCTGTTCGCGATAAACTCAAAAATTAACGAACGGATTTTCATGCGGTTTTCAGCAGTGGATAAAGTGATTCATGAGGGTCGTTTTGGTATATCATTTGTCAAGTTTTTTTTTATAGTCAGGGCGGGACTACGTCTGCCTGGCACACTAGTAAACTATATTTAAATACAGTTTCATCAAAATCCTTAGTTTTTGCGTGAAGAAGTAACAAGCATTCATCCGTTCTCACAACTTAAGCGTTAATAATGTTATGTAATAAGGATTATAGTATAAAGTCCTATGGCATTAGATAGGAACTGCGTAAGTATATACACTTTGGTATATACATACATACACGTCAGCGACAGAGATAAAGTTAAGACATGTGAGATCATTGTTTATGCTTAGTGCTTGCTCTGTTTACTGTTCTTAGTATTCACGGTATGCCTACATTTAAACGATTATAGATAACAACTAGCTATTAAGTATGCAGTAAGACTTCGAGTGTTCACGATTACTCCACGTAAATACTCCATCTAAGATTTATTAAATATTTTTGGAACCTGGCCATTTATATTAAGAAAATTAAAAAATGAATTACGCCATTTAAAAATGGTGTTGTCTCGATCTTATTACAAAAACAAAAATGAACACGGGTATAATAACACGAGTTTTACTATGCAATGCCTAAAATTTAAAATCTTGTAGTTGTTATAAGTGCTAGAGCCACACTAAAGCTATTACTGGTTTCAGCATGAATGGGTCGGCTCGCCTCTCATGGAAAACCGATGTGAAGTAACAGTGCTTGCATTGTTGCGTTACGTTCAGTCAGTGAGATCGCCGGATAACCCACCTCCCCTTACATCGCAGTGCGTTAAATGGAACAACAGTATAATGACAGTTTAAATACACTGACAGATGTCAATAGTGTCAAATAGTAGTAGTTATGATTTACATGTGAATGTCTAAAATTAGTAGTCCGGTGAAGCTGTTAAGACATTGCTAGGTCAATAGCATAGTCAGTTAAAAAAAAAATGTCTAAAATTGTTTAATTTACTTACTTGTTCCTGAATAATTATATCCTCGAAATCCATAATTTACTATGAAACTTCTTTTGGCGGCAAATAGAGATACAGTTAATTACAACAATAGAATAAGAACTGTCAACTTAGACAAGTGTTAGGGAATATTTAAATTAAAATAATGTCCATCTGTAAACAAGGGTAAGACACAATTTTGCGATCAAACTTTTTTTAAGTAAGAGTTCAATGCGTATTTAACTTTTTTGTAACCAGTTTGTTTAATATATTTGTGACTTTTTCTAACATTTTGGCGCCATTATAAATATTTATTCAAATTTATTTAAATAACGTGGGTATTATCGCTGTACAGAATCGTCGTACAGTGAATGGTGATCGATACACATATGTATGCCGGAAGTTATTGACAAACCCTGTAAAAATAAGCAAAAACGCCGAGTATCTTGCACCGTAACACTACCATTTCTCACAGGATTAAATAGACAAAAGCATTTCTGAAAGAGTAAAACGTTGTATTATGGATCATTCTGAATTTTTTTGTAGCACAGAAAAATGACTGGACTGTACCTGATGGTAAGCACAGTACAATCCAACGACCACCGAGTGATACACTATCCATCGCCGGTCGCCGCTGTCATGCCGACCTGCGAAAAACTGGATATGCATAGACTGATCCCCAAACGCGACCCACAGAAGCGAATCACTATGGCGGGCTTTTAAACCATATACATGGTGGCTGCGACCCAGTCAGGCTGTAAAACCCTACCACCCCGCTTTCGCCATTGCCTCCTTCGTTATTCAGCAGGGTGCACCACGTGCAGGTGAGGTTGGCTTGGATGTCTCAAGTCATTTGACACCCCTTACACCCTAAAATACAGTCTAGATCTGAAAACATGCGTCTTCTTCCTCTTTTAAAAATAATAATTTTTACGTGGCTAACGTTTTTCAACAACGGAAGAAGTTGTTGAAGATTATATAAAGCGTGTTCCGAGGTCAGCACGGAGGTGTGCAATAAATGTTTTGAAATTTAATTTGTTCATACGAATAAGTGCGATGAAACTAAGGGAGAATATTTTGAGAAACAATGAATTCATTTTTGATCAGTCATAGTATTATTTTCTTATTCGTTACGGACGTTTTAGTGCGCCCCAATTGTTGATCGAAGGCGTCCCAGGTAGGAGTTTGATTTGGTTTGACTTGTACTTGGGTTCCAGTCACTTCTGTTTACTTGGATTAGATCTACTTTTTTAGGTTTCTGTTTTGAGATTTCTTGGACAGTTATTTTAAATTGTATAGTTATGTCTTGTTATTGAAGTTATACTTCTTTTGGCGCATTAGGGAAAAATGATAAGAGTACATTTTTACGATGCGCGCGCACACCGTCACGAAAAACCGACACCCTGAAGTTAGCTATAGTCAACATTTTGTTTCTTTGTATTAAGGCTTTCAATGTATTAAATACCTTTTTTCTATTGTTAGTGTTGTTTTTTCTACAAACGTAGTATAAGGCAAAAAATTAAATTTTTGAATTTTTTTTTATCTTGTTACTCCAAATAAGTATAACTTTTAACGCGTGTACATAAGAACACACACTCTTTTATTTTGTTAAGACGGGAAGGTGTGGCCTGGTTATCAATCTTCATAAGTGTTGTGAATTAAAGATAAGATCGACAATTTTATGTCTCAAACCGGATTCGTTTAAACAGGTTCTCAGTATTGTCTACTCTAAAGTTTTTTTAATTAGGTATGTAGACTAATATATCTGGCTCACTGTCAATTTAGTTCACTGATCCTTAGAATCTGTCTTGATTCTAACTAAATTTTAAAATAGATTTTTTTTAAATATTATTGGAGGCATACGAACAGGTGACTCACCTGATGTTAAGTAATCACTACCGTACAACACCAAGGGAGTCGTAAGTGCGTTGCCAGCCAGTTTAGGAGATGGAGAGAGGAGGGTAGGTGGGTAACCGGCGCTCTCACTGATCGAACGAAACGCAACAATGCAAGCACTGTTACTTCACGTCGGTTTTTCTATGAGAGGGTGGTACTACCCCGGGCGAGCCGACCCATCCATGCTGAAACCAATAATAGTTTCAGCGTGGCTCTACCACCTACAAAGATACATGATAAATATATGGAGTGATGAAACGTAAACAATCGTTTTCTATACTTATATATATAGTAAGAATGTAAAAGTAACATGTCGGTACTTTTTAGATTTTTGTGAAAAAAAAAATGTTGCAGATATCTTAGAATATGTAGTAAAATACATTTCAGTCATTTCAGAAATGTTTGTCTGTCTGTCTATCCGTTTGTTTGAACACGCATCACTGCTCAAGTACTGCGTTCATGTTAGTTTTATCATGAACCTCAACAAAATGATAAAGGATATTTTTTGGTCTTTTGGTCTTAGTTTCATTAAAATTGCTTCACTCTAACAGAAGTTATTTTAATTTTCATTATGACGCGATTTAAGTACGAGAGAAAAATAAATAAGTAAATGGACTAAATCGGTGTTATTACAAAAAACTTAAATATGTATTGAACCATGGGTTTAAAAAGGTCTCATATTAAATGCACCGTGGTCTCTGAATGTTCGCCATCTTGCTCTTTTGTCTCGCTTTGGTTACGTTAGGTTAGGCTTGCGAAAAAAGGATAACGCGAACATGCCTTGGGCGAGTATCCCATGTAGGATATTCACCTCTTAAAAAAAGGTTAGACGTGCGAAAAAGGATGCCGCGAGCTTGCCGCGCCAGTGGTCGGCGAGCGCAGTGCATTAAATAGGATAGTACCCAAACTTTTTTAAACCAAGTATTTAATACGTATTTATCTTTTTTGTAATAACACGGAATACGTTCAGATGATTTTATTAGTCATTGTTTTGTACATCAGATTCCAGGTAGACAAAGTCGCGGGGACAGTTAGTTTACAATATAAGAGCAAATTATTGACCGCTAATAATAAAACATGACAGGTTTATATTAAGTTATAGAGTAGTATACATTTTTCATACTTATAACAGGAAGTAGTAGCCATAATTTATCGACAAGTGTTACTGTGTTAGGATTTGTATGAAATATTGATAAACGCCTACAGCAAATACATTCTACGGTATTTTTACTACGAAATTACTATAAAATATATGGACGGACGACAAATAAGGAGAACCGGTTATGCTGTAAAATGTTTTGATTTCTATGCCAACTGTTGTTATGTGATTCAACTTCTTTTTTATTACTTTCAAGTTTGTATTGCTTCTTTACTACTATCTTATTAAATCTTATTTTATTTTTAAGGCCTTTTATTGCAACGAACATATTTAATTAATTAATTTATAAAAAAGTTTGGGTACTTTTGTATGAAATGCACCGCACTCGCCGAACGCTGGATGGACATTTTGCTCTTTTATTTCGGTTTGGTTAGGTTAGGTTAGTTCTAGGACCAGGCCTCTAGGGGCCTCTAGAGCCTCTAGGGGGGTCACGATGGGTGAGGAGTAAACCTCGTTAAAAATCAATGGCGGGGTGGCGGTGGAAAGGCCTAGCTTTTCCGCTGCCGGCTGAACCCAGGGAGAAAGGGATAGGGGGCCTGGACTCCCATTGCACGGGTTCGACGGTCTGGGAGGCAGTCTTGCAACCGGGCTGCCTCAGCTGGGTGCGGCGTGGGAAACGCCTGCCGCCGGGGGTGTCGCGGAGTTTGCCTGTATGGTTCTCCGCGGCACACCCATAGTAGATTGTCGTGGAGTTTTACCCGGTTAAAGTCGCCGAAAGGCACTACCTCTGCGTGATTAGCACGTAGGTGGTGGTCGGCTCAGTCCAGGCTCTCCCCTAAAAGCCTAGCAGTCCATGTGGATTTTTCCCCCACGTTAAAAAAAAAGGTTAGGTTTGCGAAAAAGGATAACGCGAGCTTGCCGCTGCACCGGTCGACGATCGCGGTGCATTTAATACGAAAGTACCCAAACTTTTATAAAGCAAGTATTCAATACGTATTTAACTTGCAATGACACAGATTAGGTCTTTTTTTGCTACTATTTTTGGTTCACACCAGGAGAGCACGTTATTTAACATCTTGGCTTCATCCGAATAGTGTTCTGTCAAGATGCTGTGACGAAAACCTAGGTTTTGATAATGAATACTCTTTTATAAGAAACATCTATAAATTATATCTATACTAGTGACTAGACTACTAGACTAGACTCCTTTGACCTATAATTTTTATAAATGATTATTTTTTTTTTTATTGTAGTACGACAAAATGACTACACTGTACCTGATGGTAAGCACAGTACAATCCAAAAACAATGGCGACCACCGAGTGACACAGTATCCATCGCCGGTCGCCACTGTCATGCCGGCCTGCGAAAGGCTGGATATGCACAGGCTGATCCCGAAACGCGACCCGCAGAAGCGAATCACTATGACGGGCTTTTTCGCCATATACATGGTGGTTGCGACCCAGTCGGGCTGTAAAACCCTACCACCCCGCTTTCGCCATTGCCTCGACCGTTATTCAGCAGGGTGCACCACGTGCAGGTGAGGTTGGCTTGGATGTCTCAAGTCTTCGATGTTATTCGACACCCCTTACACCCCAAATTCGACACCCCTTACACCCCATTATTCGACACCCCTTACACACCAAATAATATAAACCCTTAAATAATTATTGAATATAATTTAATAGTTTGTAAGAAATGAATATTATTAATTATTATGTATTTATCAGTAATTAATAAACTTTATATGGTGTGTTTTTGCCAGGGACTACCGGTTGACCTTAAATGATGGTCTAATTGCGCGCTCTCGGCCCGCTATCTCGAAAAGGACACAACGTATAATTTTTTTTAGTCACAATACTTGTAGGTGAATACAGATAACGAAAAACCCATAGAAAACGAGATATTTGCAAAAAATCGACTTTTGTGACCTTTGACCTTAGATTTTTATAGTCACGTATACTCTCCCATATGTAGGTTTTGAGAGAACTTTTAGAATGTCAAAATACAAGTATATAGCTGGTTATCTCGAATTCCTAGGTGAACTTATTAAGATGACTGGACATATAGGTTGCCTTTAATTTAGAATAGAAACCGTTACTGAGGGATAACTCAAATCTATATTAACGCAAGCGAAGCAGCGGGCAAAAGCTAGTATGCTATAAAATGAGGACATAATTTCACTGACCAAGCGTATAAAGCAATTTAGTCCAGCAACATTTCAACTTGTGCCAAACGGGATATTTTATATCACTGCGGTTTAGTATTACATGTTTTGCTTAAACCGATGGACCACACTCGCGCAGCTCTGGGACGTGTTGTTCCGTCGGCAGAAATGCGAATTGCTCACCAATACACTCCGTTGGACATTTTATTCGAGTTTATTAAGCCATTTTTCACGGTACCTGTATCAAATTTGTGTCGGTATTTCTTTTTTATTTCCTTTAATACATTTTGGATCTCTATATATTAATACAAGATTAAGTTTGGTATGGTTCTTATATCTTAATAAGCATATCCGGTCATTTTAAAATTTCTTACTTAAGTTTCAGTTTATATTCTTCCTCTATTCGTATAATCTTCATCAGCGTGTATTTTTTTTTATATCTTAGGAGGCAAACGAACATGTGTGTCACCTAATGTGATGATCACTTACCAACGTCCAGAGATACTTGCAATACCAGAGGAGTCGCAAGTGCGTTGCCAGCCTGTATTGGGGGAAAGTTTGGGGAGGGAGTCGAGGGGAGATGGGACTACGGCGCTCTCACTGACCGAACGAAACGCAACAATGTAAGCACTGTTACTTCACGTCGGTTTTCTAAGAGAGGGTGGTTCTAGCCCGGGCGAGCCGACCCATTCATGCTGAAACCAGTAATAGCTTCAGCATGGCTCTACCACCTACAAAAATAGTTACTTTGGTCAAACGCTAACACGTAGCGGAAGCTCTTAAAATGAAAAAAAAAACAATTTTGAAACATTCTTCATCGGTACTCCTCTCCTATTGGTCTTAGCGTGATATATATCCTATAGCCTTCATCGATAAATGGGCTATCTAACACTGAAAGGATTTTTCAAATCGGACTTGTAGTTCCAGAGATAAGTGCGTTCAAGTAAACAAACTCTTCAGCTTTAAAATATTAAGTATGGATAAGTAATATGCAGCAAGGCCTCAACAGCTTCACCGGACTACGAAGAGATATAATCGTTAGGTATAGTTTGTAGAGTAAAACTTCAATAGTTTGAAAGCCGTCACTATGCCAAAGAAATTCACGTTGCTTTTCCCTCAACTTCAATATCTCCATTATTTGAACTCTACATTTATATATTCAACATTTCCCCATAATGTTATTATTACACTATATATTTTTCGAAAATAAGAAAGTACATTTGTCCTGTTTATCTTGAACATATTAATGTGTGATTTTAATAATTCTACTGGTTGATATCAGCTTATTAATATCTTATAGTTCGAGGAAAATATGAGTAAGTACCGTTATTAAAACATCACCGATAATACATACACACTTACCTCAGAAGTTCTTTTTATTTCATTATCTTTGTAACAAGTACTTTGTTATAAACTTTGTAGCAACTTATTTTTTTTTTATAGTAGCACGGCAAAATTACTTCACTGTGCCTGATGGTAAGCACAGTACAATCCAAAAACAATGGCGACCACCGAGTGACACACTATCCATCGACGGTCGCCGCTGTCATGCCGGCTTGCGAAAAGCTGGATATGCACAGGCTGATCTCGAAACACGACCCGCAAAAGCGAATCACTATGATGGGCTTTTTCGCCATATACATGGTGGTTGCGACCCAGTCAGCCTGTAAAACCCTACCACCCCGCTTTCGCCATTGCCTCGTTCGTAATTCAGTAGGGTGCACCACATGCAGGTGAGGTTGGCTTTGTCTCAAGTTTTAGATGTTATTAGACACCCCTTAAAATGTAATTCCAAATTAGTTAGGGTACAATTTAAAACCCTACACGTCGAAATTATTAACCAACAATAACCTCAAACCCTCTATGAGTAGAATATTTTCCCCTTTTCCTCGAAGTTCGACTCATCGAGATTTGACTGTTCTTAAACAATAATTGTATCTGACGGCAAATAAAATGCAATCGAACAGAAAGAAGATCTTCAAGACCACGAATTTGCTGCTAAAAAGTATGAATCCACCAAATATAAAAGCTAAAGGATCAGAGAATTATATACGTATATATATTTTAATTTTGTATAAATTTAGCCGTCATACAATTTAGAATGGCAGGAAGGAGGTCGTCATAAACGAATGTTTATTTTACTACTTTGTCCAAACCAGTATAAATACAAAAAATAACTTTCTTAATAAATGGATAATTCTCTGTACTATATAAGGTGTTCATACGTATAAGGTTTTTAAGAGTACCTTTGTTTCCCTAATATTGCGGTAATGCGCTATTCAAACACAAGCTGTTAAAAAGCGTCCATTTTCTAAACATAATGGCATTCCGTAAGGTGATAATATTGTTATTTCTCTTTTCTCTATTGTACACATGAGTACCTGCCCACATACGCACTCTGTTTCTTTAGTTTCTTGTAATGTTGTACAGTCATGCTGCATAAATAAAATTTCTTCAGTAAATACTTTTGCGAGAACGTGTTAAGAGTACATACGATGTTTGCTAATTTATAACAAATCTAGGCGTCATTGTTTTGATTTATATAATTTAGTCATAGATATATTTGTATATGCGTTGAATCATCATAGTAGAAATAAGCATGTTGATCTTAGTAATTTGTATTGATCATGCGACAACTTTAAATTGGTCGAATAATTTTTTTATCAAAAACGGAAGAGGAATTGTCTATTTAATAAAGCATCATATTTTATTAGGGACTCTCATTAACGGCTAGCTGTATTTAGGACATACGATTTTTTAATAAATGTATTTTATTACACTTTATGTGAAGATAAAATAATTGTAGAAATACATAAAATATTTATAAAAGTAACGTGGGAAATCACCACATAACGGACTTAAAAAACGACATAATAGATTCAAAATAGCAAGCGTATATTTATTTAAATTTATACAATTAATTAATTTTACTGATGGTCTGGTCAAGTTTGAGCTCTATTCATCCATGAAGTAGAAAAACAAACAATATTATTTCGTTTACATCTTCTAGAATCGTCTGCCGTTGTGTGCTTGTCACTGAAGAATTACTGGACAGATTTCAATCAAAAAAGGTTTTGTTGAGTTTAAAAAAAATGTAAAATAAATAACGTAATCGTCATTCAATCCCCCGACCCCCTTTTCATCAAAAATAAATAAAGTATAGATCCCTGTTCTCCAATTGGTGTTTACATAATACTTGATTAACTCCTACGCATACAGATATATTGAAACAAATAATAATTTTAGAACCAATAAACAACTGTGGCGACAAAACAACTTTAATGAAACGTCCAATAAACAATAGATACAAAATTTATATAATGGCAGAGTAATATACAATACCTATAACCTACCTTTAATCAATATTCTGTACAAGGCTCGTTATTTAAATTCGGCCTATGGCGCTCGAAAACGAGTCGAGTCAAGAAATCCAGTAATATTATAATACATAATAGATTATTACAAATTATAGAGGCCGCGAGAAGAATGTTTTTTGACAAAAATTTAGTATAAATTAAATGACCTATAATCGTAATATTACATATTAAAATAATATTAAAATATATCTATAAATTTATTGATCGAAAAATAATAAGGCTGTATAATTTGGTTTCCTTTGCTTTTAAAAAGTAAGCAGAATGAAATATGTGATTAATTAAACATCGGGGTATGAAAAATCTTTTGAGAAATAACAAACACGAAATAAATAATAAAACGTAAAATAAACATACTCGTATAATACAAGTCAATACAATTCCATTGGTATTTTAAATCATATAGCAGCTTCTGTTTATATTTTTTATATAAATTACGAGCTTGGAGGCTGCCACATTGTTCTCATAAAAATGGTTTTGCTGGTTCATGGAAACTACATATTTTGCCTGGATTCATTGAGTTGTTTATTTTTTTTATTATTTTTCCAACTTAACCTAACTCCTATAAAACTATATCGATTTTAAGACATTTCTCTGAAATGTTTTCATTACTATTTTGTTTTTATTGAAAACTAGCTTCGTCTGCACCAAATCGGTTATTACTGGTTTCGATTGTACTTTTAAACGCGAAAAATCTAAATACATCTCAAAACCCGATTGCAGCGATACCTACTGTTTCAAATTGTGAATCCCAACTATCCAGGGACTCACTCAAACATATACGCAGTTGGTATGTGAGAAATATTTTAAAATATGCTTTGAACCCGTTCGCAGCATCACCTACCAGGTCCAATTAAGATAACAAATAACCTACATATATTGCCGATAAATGTCTTCCCAGTACGTTGTCCCAGTAACTTCTGTCCCAATAAGCCTACAACCCGTTCGTAACATCATCTACCGGGTTCAATTAAAATAAAAACTAACCTACGTATATTGGCAGTAATGTAAAAAAAGCTTGAGAGGATCAATGAAATAAATGTAACAACATAAGTGACAGTTTCGTCTACATAAATGTTTCATACGTGGTCGATAATTACGTACAGAATTGTCATGTAGGCGTAGCTCAGTTGTAACGTACGGGGGCTTTATATGTTTCGACGGAGCCGATGGTTCGAATCACGGTGGTCGTTTTTTTTTTGGTATTTTTTTTTTAAGTAGTATATGGAAATATAGCTTAATTTTTTAGCTAATCTGTCTGCTATATATAGCACAAAGAAAATTTACCAAAATTCGTCAAGAATATCATGAACTACATTTTTTTTACTTTCGTCCGTTATTCTGGAGAATCCCTTGTATTTTATGAGATAAAAGTATCCTAGATGTAACCTTGTAATATTAGTTAT
>MU159296.1:74486-101945 GCA_015888305.1 Antheraea pernyi | reverse complement strand
CGCGTCTGTCCTAGCTAACTATTCTAAGCTATTCATACATATATACATTTGTGAACCATACAATCGAAATTGCATGATTCGCAAATGAATACGTGTATATCGGAATGAAACGAACTAAAACTATTCGATTCAGTTCGTTGAGGGAAAAAAAACAAAACCCTCCCACCATGTGTATGTATGTGCACGTGTGTGAGAGAGATGATCTCATATGTGTGTTCAAGTGATGTAGGTGAGTCACTGTATCGCGATAATAATATCTCGAGGGCTCCGGAGCGCGTGGGCCCTTGTGTATGTTACCTAAAAAACCAAATCGGCTGAGTGCCTTAAGCGCTCGCCTTAGTAGTCAGGTGAAGCTGTGAAGACCCTGCAGGGTCAATAGCGTAGTCAGTTCGAGAAAAAAAAATGTAATAGATGCGTAATATATCTATAAATATCTCAATCACTATAGATTTCCTTCTCGATTTTGATCAGTTCTCTTAGAAATGCATCATCTAAATTAAAATGGAACTCCCTTGATGACATCCTCTTTACAATAACAAAAAGTTTTTCTATATCGGTCTATAAATGACGAAATTTTGAAGTAACAAACATTAAAAAAAATATCAACCGTATCAATAACCTACTCCTTTTTGAAGTCTATCAAAAAAGAGTTACTAATAAACACATTACTTTAAGAATACGTATCTGTGAATTATGTACCGTACTTTGTCAGCGAACTATATAAAATTATAACTTTTTTTTTTAGTTTTTGGCGGGATCTTGGAATGCAATGTAGCGGTTTTTATATTTTATTCATAACCTTGTGTTATTTGGTTCTATATTGTGTAATATTGGTGGTGATTTACGTAATATAGTTTGGTTATTGTGCACAGGTGAAGTGGATTGGAAATAATACCAGGGAGCATGGATTCTGACTTGCCATAAAAACTCCCAGGAAAGTTCTAACAAAATGGCCACCGTCTTGTTAGTTCATTGAACCACCTATAAGTATATTCCGGAGAGTTTTCGGCCGGATCTTGGTCTGTCATGTAGTGGATTTTATATTTTATTCATGACCTTATGTTACTTGACTCTATATTGTGTAAAGTTAGAAGTGTTTTATGTAATATAGTTTGTTTATTGTGCATAAATGAAGTGAATGGAAATAATACCACGGACCATGAATTTTGAGATGTCACAAAAATTCAATGGAAAGTTCCAACAAGATGGTCACCATGTTGCTAGTTCATTGTAATTATATCAAGAAACTTGTAATATCGATACTCACTTGACAATGGCAGTAATAGTCCACTAGAAGACTGGTTGCCAAAAATAAAATAGAAGAATTTTTTTTTATTAGTGACTGTACTTAGCTTAATTATAATTCTTCAAAATGATATTGCAATTTAAAAATGCACTCACGATTATAAGATAACTGATGAAGATGAAGATAAAAATAACTGTGTAAATATTGATTTAAACGATGCGCGTAATATTTTATCAGAGTTTTTATAAATTGACACATTTATAAATAATATTTTAAATGATTATATTCTGCCGAAAGCTAAATAATTATATTGACATATTACAAGCGATATTAATGAGGGCAATCACGTTTGTTACACTATATTATAACATATGTATTTTTGACAATAGTCATGAAAGCACCGCACAGCGGAAATTTCCCACCATAACTGCTCAGAGAAGGGTTTATGTAATGTGAATTATGATTATTAATTTGAGGATGTGAAACCGACTGCATGTTCTCATTAAAATCGGTATAAGGTAAAGTCAAATTTTCTATATTTATATTATCACTGCATATTAAAAAACAAAGTCCTCCGTCGCGTCTGTCTGTCTGTTCGCGATAAACTCATAAACAACTGAGCGGAGTTTCATGCTGTTTTCATTAAAAAATAGAAAGATTCAAGGGGACGGTTTAGGTATATAATTTTTCAAGATTTTGTATAAATTAATTGAAATATATCAATAAATGTTGGAAGTGTCGGAAAAAGTCAAGTCGCCGGGAAGCTTTCGTCGAAAACGCTGCCTAATATCCCTTTGAGATTTATTTAATCAATATTATAAATCGTTTCACTTAGAGAAAACTACATTTTCGCGGAGTAACATTTTATTTTCAAAATCTATAGCGAAGCCGCTAACAATAGCCGGTATAACCGCTGGACTGCAGAAAACAGTCATAGTTTAAACTCCGTACAAACAAATGCAGACCTTATGATTTAAAACTTAAGAGAAAAATTGGCTTGATATTATCCGCTATTTTGCGTACTGGATCTTCAAAAAATGCCGAGAAAGTAAATAAGTATATAAACGCCAATTAACGGGTATCAATTTCAAATTGCTGAACGTTAAAATTATACATTAATAACAATAAATTATAAGTATTATACTCATTATATACGCTAGTCAAAAATCATTAAAAAAACTTTGGTAGTTGACAAGAATTACTATATTCGATGGTACTTATAATGTGTTTAATTTTACGCAAGGCCAAGTTGGTGATTGAAATAAAAATCTGATATATCAAATAATTACTGTACATTACAAGTATCTATGTATACATTTTTTACGAACAATGAATGATTACTCTTCCTTCTCTTATAAAATCAACCGACCATTTTTTCGTTTACTGCAATAAAGTTTATGCCTTTGTATACTCTTATAAGTTTATGAACAAATACATTAGTAATAATATATGATAGAAATTTATAATAATAGTATTTTCAGTTACAATATTTATCAATGACTAATATAAATTAGAAAAGTGCAGATGCACAACTTGCAGAACTTACAAATCGTAATCCTAATGTCTTTTAAGAATATAGGTTGTAACTAGAGAGCTGTTACTGATTTAATAACTTAATAAAAATAAAAAAAATTGTAGTACAGCAAAGTGACTGCACTGTGCCTGATGGTGAGCACAGTACAATCCAAAAACAATAGCGATTACCGAGAGAGATGCCATCCCTCGCCGGTCGCCGCTGTCATGCCGGCCTGCGAAAATGTCTCTTCACGTTACGCTTGCAAGACCCCATGTTATAGGAAGGAGGGAACACACTGGCCGGGAGATTGTTCCACAGCTTCACGGCACGGCGAAGAAAAAAAAAATAGTTTTAAAATAAATTTATATTATTTAAGTTAAAATTTTGTGATATGGTACACTTATACAATAATTCTTCTCGTTATCAAACTAAAACGAATGTAGAACACAAACGCAAAATATTATTTTAAAGCACAATGTGTCGAGAGACATCTCCTAAGCTTGTCTTTTTTTACCTCGCCTGTGCGGGTTGCAGGTATAAAGCGGCCTACCCAAATCGTAGGATACCTTTCCGATACAAAATACGTTTCTTTTTTTTCCGAACTGACTATGCTATTGGCCTTGTAAGGCCTTTACAGCTTCACCGGACTACTAAGGCGAGCACTTAAGGCACTCGGCCGATTTTATTTAGGCAACTAGCTCAAGGGTGCGCGGCACACCTCGGCTTGGGCTGTTGCTGTTATCCCGGATCTGACCTAGCTAAACTATTCTAATCTATTCATACATATTGAAATTGCATGATTCACAAACGTTTACATGTATATCAGATGTGAAACGAACTAAACTACTAGATTCAGTTCGATTAAGGGAAAAAATAAAACCCTTCCACTATGTGTGTAATGTGTGCACGTGTGCAATGAGGTGATCTCATGTAAATATGTTCCGATACAAAATACACATAAGAGTTATTGAAATATGCATGCCTGGTACACATGCATGTTTCAATAACTGAAAAATGAATATGTAACTTAACTTAGGTTAGCACAGTTAGGTCGCGAATTGCATGAATCAGGCTGTTGCTCAAGCCGAGGTGTGCCGCGCCCCCTTGAGCTAGTTGTCAAAATAAAAATCGGCTGAGTGCCTTAAGCGCTCGCCTTAGTAGTCTGGTGAAGCTGTTAAGCCCTTGCTAGGTCAATAGCGTAGTCACTTCGAAAAAAAAAAACTTAGGATACCAAAACGTTACTTTCGGTCGATCAATCGCTATGCAACTTTTGTGTCTAACATTCTGTTAGACGTAAGTCAATATTAAAATTGTAAATAAACATGACAACGAAACCCCGCAATTTAACTTAATACGCTAATAGGAGTCGATTGGTGATATTCGGTAGCCATCTTCTCTCCAACCCTAACTAATATTGTAAATACGAAAGTGAGTTTGTTTGTTTGTTACGCTTTTACAAGTTAACTACTCGAGTGATCATCGTGTAATTTCATTTCATATAAATGGTTTAGATTCACAATTGGACCCGGTAGGTGGCATTGCGGTTGACTTTTAGGATTTTTTTTACTATCAAGGCAGGACAACGTCCACCAGGTCCGCTAGTTCCTTATAATTTTTTTATGTCATTGAAATAATTAGCGAAATGCATAACCGCAACTAATATTAGAATATGCTATGCTATACTATGTCCGTTTGTTTACTTATTTGTTACCCTTTCACGATATAATTGTGTTTATTTCAAAATGAGATAAATCCAATTTGAATCGTTCACATGCTTATTTCTTTTAACATTTCCAGGTTTTACACACCGAGAATGGAGTTCATATTTTGCCGTGCGTAAGGTTTTTAGGTTTTTATAAAGATCATATCTTTATATTTCAAATATACAAAATTTAAAGATATGTTAAAATAACGTAAACTATTGGCAACGGCTAAAATTGGATTAGTAACTGCCCAAGCCGAGGTGTGCCGTGCACCCTTGAGCTAGTTGTCAAATAAAGTCGTCTGAGTGCCTTAGGCGCTCGCCTTAGTAGTCCGGTGAAGTTATTAAGACCTTGCTAAGGCAATAGCGTAGTCATTTCGAGAAAAAAGATACAATTATGTACTAAACTTATCATTATGAAATTTTATGTATATGTTGTAATATGTATAGAGAAGAACATATACTATCTTTTATCCTGAATACAAGTACATATTCCGAGGGGCAGGTTAAATCTTAAATAACGCGAGAAAGCCACGAATAAAACCTAGTGGTATATAATGGTTAGTAAATAATCATATAACATAAACAAATGATATAAATTTATTTACAAAATGACAATACCTATATTTAAAGATAATATAATTATCGTGGTATATATTCGTTGAAATGTATTTGTACGCAAAAGTTGAAAGAATATTATTACACGCTTTTTCTTCTTGTTTTGGCTCCGCAGAAGCACTTGCCAGTGTTAATATTTTGTTTCAATGGAGATTACAACATATTTTACTAAATAAGTGTCTTGTGAATAATTTCAATGTTCCAACAAGATGGTGGCTCTCTTGTTAGAACATTCCAGGGAGTTTTTGTGGCATCTCAGAATTCATGGTCCGTGGTACTATTTTCCATTCACATCACTTATACACAATAACCGAACAGTATTACGTAAAACACCACCAGTTTTATAAAATATAGAGTTAAACAACACAAGACTATGAATAAAATATAAAATGCACGATATGACAGACCAGAATCCCGCCAAAAACTTTTTTTTCCTTTAAAACTGTTCCGGCACGCATGCCACCCACTTGTAGCGTTAATATTGACATACGGCACAGGTCACATGTTATTGTTATAAAAGAACATTGACCATTTCTATGCTTACACATTACAAGAACAATGTTACAGCATAGCTTTGTTCAAATGCAGCATAAATATCTTTATTATCATTTTAGACTGTAAATACCTTAGGTAATGTTAGTTAAATGGATGCCATTTCATCTTAAAAACATCCACTGAAGGATTATAATGACAGATTAACATAATAATAGGTAACCACGTGTATGTTAGTAGCAATTTAATAATGTTAGACGAATGTATATTGTATAAATACTTACTACGTACGTACGTATACGTACTTCACGCATCGTGATAACTTGTCAAATTAATTTTAGTAGAAACATAGTCGTAAATTACAATTAATTATCTTGTATTTAATTAAAATTAAAAAATTAATAATCTAAAACATATAGGATTATAACGTCATTTTCTATTAATTTTGGTGTAGTTAAACAAAATGACTGTTTTTGAATGTTTGTAATTTGTTACTATTCTATGTAGTTGAGAAGTAACAGGTAAGCGAACGAACAAAGCTTAAAGTAACTTTTAACTTTATAGTTATGTTAAACCGTAGCATCAAGCGCGGCGGTCGGTGCCCGCACTCACAAGGACGTTGGTGCGCGGGCGGAGGCAACGTTCGACAACTTCTTGACCAATCAGCTCCGAGTATTTTAATGTTTGCGTGTGTATCCGCGTAAATACACAAGCGTCTTTAGGAAAGAGTTTGTGGTACTTACAGTGTTGTCAGAATAACGCTGTAAATTTCTTAATATTATTTTATGACCTCTAGTATAACAATAAAGTATTCGAGTATTGCAACCTATATAACAGATTGAAAAGCTTTGACATTCGTTTATCCGATCACCATTAAAAACTGGCATACCAAATCGTTTTCATTAAAATATTTTATTGTAATACATTTTACAATAACTCATCACAAGGTAGCACACAACCCATCAACTTTAATACCATTAAAACAATCATTATGAAAATTCATATACGTAGATATACGAACAGGGATCAAATTTAAAGTGTTACATCATATATAAATAATAATAGCTACAAATAGTATCAAACGCATGCATGGCCGCGAGTGTAGTCGGTATTCTCTGATTAATAAGAAACATCTCACAATGTGCAGTCTAATGAGCTATAGTGATAAATAATTGTAAAATTATTTAATAATATAGTTTCATAAGATTTTGCATCGTTATCAGTTTATGTAGTAAAAATAAAAGTCATGATGCATTATACATATACTATATGATAATATTTGAGTCCAATGCAAACGAGATGTATTACAGCAAAAATATATGCTCTTTATGCCAAAAGCATTAAAAAAATTACCGGGCCTTTGAATTGTTTTTAATTGTAAGCTCAATTTATATAACGCGATTGACAATGTAAAAATGACTATACGGTCTTTTTGCATTTGGATTGCGATATTTGTGGAATTTTTGGCGCGAATGTGGCAATATTATCTAGATGAGGAACGCATGCGTGCGCGGTTTCTTGTTTCTATTCACTCGACACTCACACTGTTGCGTCGTTTTGATTGTGAAGGTTGTGCGCGTTGTAGTGCTTGTGGAGAACTTTGTTTTTTTTTCGTACTAAGCCACTTGCCTCTTTACTCACCGTTTACCTGCAAGTGTTCGAAGCTTTGTTAATAAATATTCGTTCGTATTTGACTTTTAATAGATGTTTCGTGTTCCATAAGGTCGTAGGATGGATAACAACGGGTGAAATTGATGTCAAGTGAAGTCCAGATGTTATAGCAAACGGCGACAACCTCATTTTGTGTCAACAAATAATAACAAACAGTGACCAGGACAAGTTATACTTGCTGTTTGGAATAAAATAGTGATTATTTATACATTATTCTGGACACAGGACGAGAATGTGTTCCTTTCGATTAAGTTCGAACAAGGTTTTTATTGCAACATCACCCACATAACTTTTATGGTAAGTTAAGTTTCGTAACTTTCTCATTTATGTTTTTTTATGTTTATAATATTATCTTATACTCATAATTATTACCTTATTTCATTATGTATCTGTTCATTAAGATTTTAATTGAATATTTAGTCATAAATGATTATATAAGTACAATGTTTTGAACTTCTTTATATGGCCATCATAAAATTATGTATAAATATATTTAATTATTGAAATGAAACTTTAAAAATCTAAGCTCGACATGATCTTTATGATATATGAAATTTCGGATATTTCTAATATACGGAAGCTAGGCGAGACCAGCTGAATGTAGGTTTTTAACCGATTAGTTAGATAAACAAGCAAGTGCCTTTATAGTGTAAATTGTAAGTTACGAAAGTACGCCTTACTGCGTAAATAAAGTGCGTTTGGTGCGCTGTTAACATGGCATGTAAAATGCGTAAGTACACATTTTACGAAGTATGTACGCGTTTTGTGTATTTAGTTTGGAATTTGATGTTATAGTACTATTATGTAGTGTATTAAATGACTTGTGTTGTGTACCTGCGGATTTTTAAATAGAACAAAAATGATTTTAATTTATTTATTATAAATATGTTATTGTTCGAATATTTTGAACTTCTTAACAAATATTATCCTGATTTAAGATTTTCTATATTATCATAAAGTTTAGTTATACGTAACAATGACAGTATACTATTTTTTAATTTCTTAAATTATTAGTTTTCTCCTATATACAATTTATAGGGTTGTTCCGATGTGGTTTAAAAGAGGTGCGTAGGTGGTCTAAAACTAGTTCTAGAAGTTACGACACTTGTATTTTGTCTGTGGTATACGAAAGTTCATAAATCGTCCACAGATGGACAACGAGGACGATTATTGGTAAACATAAATACTGGTTAAAATATATTCCATTATAAAACGAAACTGTTCAGTTTACTTTATAAATATATGTATGTTACCAATATATGGCTATAACTGCCGGCGCCCAGCGGTCATGGAGTTGTATAAGTGGATATTTCCATAAAGAAGTTGTCAAACAGGAGACATTATTTTTGGCGCGCATTTGTAAATGCAAATAGTTTTACTTCGAACGAGGTTTTATATGTATTGGACTAATACATTTGCTATTTATATCTATGTTTATATTTTTCTACTGCATACCAAATACTTATTTGTAATTCTTATTACTCAGTATAATTCAATAGGTTACTTTTTTACTTTTTAACAACTTAACAGCCTATAAAAATTCATCTGCTGGGTAAAAATATCTCTTCAACGTCCGCTATAGAGGCTGGTCATCCGAATATTTGTCCGAGGTATCAAAACGTTTGACGATGAAATTTTTGCTGTGAAAGGACGTAAACCGAATTGTGGTTAATGGATTGCTAAGTACAAATGTGTCGTTAGATTTCAAACTTCGATCAACAATAACTAGATAAAAGGTCGCCGCGAAAAATACGTCTCGGTAAATAAGAGCTCACTTGAAATGTGTGCCCTTATTTTGTTTAGTTTGTTTGAAACACAGCCAATGTAAGCTCGTTTCACATGCTGCAGTGTATTCAAAAGATGCAAAAATAATACCCGAAAAAGCAATTTAACGGCCGGAGTATCTTACTTTAGCTAAATACATGTTGAATAAGTTATATTTAAAGCTTTAAACTAACAAATAATATCAAATATTGAACAAAATTACCGATTTTAAACCTGTGATACAAATGTTTGGCCTAGGCCCACCAACCACGCACAATAACGGGAAAACGTATTTTATTCATTAAATGTTAAGGTTCACACTAAATGTTGTTTATGTTGTCTTTATATTTGTGAGGGGAGAAATTGTTGCTTTGCTCGTTTTATCGTAAGTATTAGATAATATTTTGTACATTTGTGACTTTATTATTAGGTGTTATGGTGGTAATTAGGTTAAACTTTAAACTTTTTTTTTCCTTTTCTTAGTAAACGAATAGCTACACATAAGTATATATTACGCGGACGGCTTTTAACTTCGATTTTATACGTGACCTTTTATCTAGTTATTGTTGATCGAAGATTACAAAATAAGCTAAATCCAATTTTAGTTGTTCTTGTACGTTATTTTTCAAGATTTAAAATTTGCATAATTTTGTACATATAAAATAAGATCATAAAAAAGTTATTTTTAGAATATAACGACACAGATGTCTTAATTAACTTTTGCTGATTTTTATTTTTATTTAATTATCAGTCCTATTTTATGTAGCATGTTTCTGTCTAAATATATGCGTTGATTAAAATTTGAATAGTAAGATTTATTTTTTATTGAAAACTAGCTATAGCCGGGACTTCGCGTGGAACCTCATGTACAAAATAGTGACTGATAAAGTTATCAGAATGTATCGAGTCTAATTATTATCTACTTGTTTTTCTCGTACTGAAATCCCGTCGTCATTAAAATTACAATAACCAATTTTTAATGTAACTAAATGTTAGGCGAGTTTTGTGGTGTAAGGGGTGTCAAATAACATCTAAGACTTGAGACATCCAAGCCAACCTGGTGAATAACCTGCTGAATAACGAACGAGGCAATGGCGAATGCGGGGTGGTAGGGTTTTACAGCCTGACTACTATCTACTATCACACTATCACTATCTATATGGCGAAAAAGCCCGTCATAGTGATTCGCTTCTGCGGGTCGCGTTTCGGGATCAGCCTGTGCATATCCAGCTTTTCGCAGGCCGGCATGACAGCGGCGACCGGCGATGGTCGTCGCCACTGTTTTTGGATTGTACTGTGCTTACCATCAGGTACAGTGCAGTCATTTTGCTGTACTACAATAAAAAAAAAAGTCTAAGATGTGCTTTATGATTCTCTTGAAGATATTTTTTTTTCTCCAACTGACTACGCCATTGACCTGGCAAGGTCTTCACAGCTTTACCAGACTACTAAGGCGAGCGCTTCAGGCACTCAGCCGATTTTATTTAGGTACGGTGAACGCAGTATTTTAACAATGATGCGTGTCCATTCAAACGGACAGACAGACATTTCTAGAATTCTATTCTAATATTCTTATTATTAATACCTAAACTTTCTAAATCCTTAATAATGATTTTACGGCGAAATCTTTTATTTTTCTACCGTGAGTAACAGAATGCATGAATTTGATCTGTCACGCCCACTATTGATTTTAGGAAAGACATAGTTGAGGAAAATATAGGTAAAAATCCTACTGAATATTATCAAAATAAGTAAACGGATTAGAGTAAATTTCCCAACTCTAGGCCATGCTTAAACTCGTTGTTATAATTACGTATTAGGGTTTTGAGTAAACTATTGATTTTTTTATGTTCTTACAAGTAGTGCCAGCGGTGTTCTTTAACGTGGGCAACAAAATTATTATTATGCTGGTTTTTGTATCGACTTAAATCACTTTTAATGTCGTAACTTGTTCCATAGAGTACCTAATTCAATAAGATATATACTAAAACCTGTTCAGAAAATACATCTATGGTTTAATAGAAGGATAGAGGATAAGAATAGAGGTCTAAGAGAATGATATATAAATCGTTTGAGTGATTTTCGAGATATATGCATATTGATAGACAAAGTCACGTTGCTCTTTATGAAATAGTGTAGGTATATACATTAGAGAGATATATATATATTCGATTAGACAGTCCCTGCTCCTCCGGCCAAAAGGTGTAAGAAGGTACCATGGGGTTTTAGTCCGTGCGACTCGGGCATATCCATCCTCTGCTGCCAGGCGAGATGGATATCCGTTAGGGATTCCCCCATGGAGACAAAAAAAACAAAAAAGGTATATACATTAATTAGCGGGCCCGGGAGACGTTGTCCCGCCCTGATTATAAAAAAAATCCTTGACATATTATATACCAAACTATTCCCCATGAATCACTTTATCCACTGGTGAAGTACCGCGTGTAAATCCGTTCAGTAGTTTTTGAGTTTATCGCGAACAGACAGACAGACGCAGTAGGGGACTTTGTTTTATACTATGTAATGATAATGATAGCTTTCTTTCTTTAATTTGTAACGGAGATACAAATATTATAGATAAAAAATAGACTAGCTGTGCCCATGACTTCGTCCGCATGTAGCATTAATAAAAAAAAAAATTAAACGTATTAAGTAACTTATCTACTTTTCTCTGATATTTAAGTCGCATCATCGTTAAATTTATAATAAACTAGCGGGCCCGGCAGACGTTATTCTGACCTGTTAATAAAAAAAAACTTGACAAATTATCTATCAAAACGTTCCCCATGAGTCACTCTATACATTGATGATAACCGCATGAAAATCCGTTCGGTAGTTTTTGAGTTTATCGCGAACAGACAGACAGAGACGCGGTAGTGGACTTTGTTTTATACTATGTAAATGGTGATAACTTTTGATAGACCAAACTAATTTAAATGAAACAAAGACTTAATGTTACTCGATAATATTCTTTGATTCCCTTGGCTTTATCGTGACCGTAGTACTTTAGCAGTGATGCGTATTCAAACAAAAACACATACATAACGACAGACAGACTTTTCAGAAATGATTTAAATGTATTTTATTAGAAAGAAAGAAAAAACATTTGTTTGCAACACATATAAGTAAATATGAAAACACGTACAATTAAAAAAATAAAAAACATACATATAAACAATGAAAAATACAAATTGATGGTTAAGTGTGTGTGTGGCAAATGGGCCACGAGTCAGCGTGTGTGCTGTTGGAGGTTAGCACACTATTTTCACTTCTCAGAATCGGATTTGTATGGAAAAGGCTCGTCTATTTTTGGTTATCAATCCACTCCCTAGATGGCATTGTTATATAATTTTTTTGGCAAGTTTGATAACAAAAGATGGTGGATGACAATTAATTTTGACATTTCAAACTGACAATTTTCAACTATTTGTTTTCATTCTCTTTGTTTACGTATTTATTACGAGAGTCCGCTCCCTTAAATTTTCATGTCTCCCACAAACAATTTTATATCCGGATCTACTTATAACGTTGACTCCTGCATATACATACTTGGATTTAGATATGCCTTACGATGAATATATTCATTACAAATAAAAATTATCAAAACCTTGTATACGATTTACGCAGTACCGCTGTATGCATACATACATAGCTATAAATGTACATTTATAACCAACAATGTTAGTTCGAAAGTCATATTACAGAGGCGCTGATTGGAAAGAACGAGTGCGACCTCTATTTATATAACGTACTCTGTGGAGGTTAGTCCTTCAGCGCTGATTTTCACTCGGGACCCAGAGTGTTATGTGTGCACCGAGAGATGGCGTGCATTACTTTATTATCACTTATTTATCATTATTTATTCCTAGACACCGGCAACAATTGTTTTTACAAAAATCTAAAAAGTTAGATTAGATAAAAAGACACGTTAGATTTACGTTCTTATTGTATGCACAGATATCAGAGGTACCTACGACGTATCTAAGTGTCGTCGCCTAGTACCTCGGTCTCCTCTAAGCGTAGAGGTCAGACAAGAACAGGCACCGACTTCCGGCAAGTAAGCTGTTTGTCTACCTACTCCTTTTGTGGCAGGTTTTATGTCACCGTGTTTAGATAAAACGTAAATTATGTTAATGTCTCTATATTTTTCAAATGTAAGTACTTCGAAATAGGCTTATTTGTTAACTGTTTAATATTAATTTATGCATATTTTCTATACAGTGGTTTTGATAGATTCTGTACAAAGGGGATCAGATATAATGAAATTTAAAAAATATAATTATTGTGTTTTTACTAATAACTAGCCTCTGCCCGCGACTTCGTTCGCGTGGAATACCTACTTTGGGCTAACGCTAACACCCAACAGAAGCTCGCAAGAGGAAAATATCCTGATTTTGAAACATTCTTCATTGGTGTTCCGTTCCTATTGTTCTTAGCGTGATGATATATAGCCTATAACCTTCCTTGATAAATGAGCTACATAACACTGAAAGAATTTTTCAAATCGGACCAGTAGGTCCTGAGGTTACCCCTTACAACGTCACAAACTCAAAAACTTTACCTCTTTATAATTTTAGTATGGATAAAGTATGTTAAGGAGTAACCAACAATGTATTTGCTTATAGGAACTAAGTAACATGGGAAAGGAAAATATGTCTTGAGAGGAAATTAACATTCAATTGACAGGCTTTATTATAAAAATCTATTACGGATCTTAGTATAATATATGTTTAATTGTAATTCAGTTCCTATTAGGCTAAATCATGTCCACTGAACGTATCGGCATAAGACTATGACCATTTGATTCGGAATTTATCATGGATGGTTCTAGGATACTTCTTTTTTGGATTCGATTGACCCTTTGTCACCTTTTTAAATCTCAACGAAAGAGGTTGGAATGGGCTAGTGAATCTATATACACAAAATTGTCCATGCTGACATGAATTTACTTAGAAGCTTTGATCCTGATGTTAGAATTTGCATCGATTAATCAGAATTAGTAAACCTTGTATAGGTGGTATAGCTACGTTGAATCTATTACTGGTTTCACCATGAATGGGTCGGCTCTTCTGGGGTAGTACCACCCTCTCATAGAAAACCAACGTAAAGTAACAGTGCTTGCATTGTTGTGTTTCGTTCGATCACTGAGGACGTCGGAGGCCCACCTGCCTTCGCTGCTCCTCTCCCCCTCCCATCCCCTTCCCTCCAAAGGCTGGCAACGCACTTGCGACTCCCCTGGTGTTGTTAGTGTCTATGGACGGTGGTGATCACTTGACCCACCTGTTCGTTTGTCTCCTATAAAAAAATACTTTAACCAGACTTTTGTTGAAATAAAATTACTGGGTAACACTGCGCCATAGTAACTTTGATACAACTGATGCAAACATTTTTATTCTCATTTTCATTCTGCTTATTCCGTAGCATGTCTTAGGTAGTTAATACTAAAGACGTGTTTGGAAAAATACTCAACTGCTTTATGTTAATTTAATTAAAAAAAAAGCAATCGAATCTACTCAAAATTGTAAATTAATTGCATGCTAAAATGTTTCGAAACATCAATTCTATCCATTAAGATGATAGGAGCAATAAATGCAAATTGTTCATGGAACGAACACAATGCCGAATCATTGGCACCGTTCTAACGTTATTTAGATGAGATTTCGTACATTGAGCCATTAATATGGTAGGTATTACGAAGAAGTAAGAAAGGTCTGAACAAAAATATTGTTCATAAATTGGAATTGTTTGCAAAATATCTGTATGTAATGGAACGTTTTTGAATGATGAGATCGAATTGAACGAATACTATTCAGAGTTGCTTGCATAAAAAAAACTTATGTTTAGTTTAACTAGAGACCGCTTGGACACGCTTTTGTAATAAAGTATTTTAAACATGACTTCAACTAGATTTTAAATTTTAGGCACTGCTTAGTAAAACTCGTGTTATACTCGTGTTTATTTTGGTTTTTGCAATAAGACCGTAAACGTCTTAAATATATTTCTTTTTTCCTTCTTAAATATATTATTATAGATTCTCAGTTAATCTGCGCCGTATTGTGGAATATCTGTGCAAACTTGAAACGACATTCAAGAACTCTACACGCCAACGCTATACACTCATGCATATAAATGTATAATATTATATCGCAACATATAATATAAAGAATGTGTTGTTTGTCCTTCCTGGCTATCAGTTTAAACAGTCTGTATAATACAATTTGTAATTGTAAGTACAATAAATTATATCGTATATTCGATTCGAGGCCAATGAAAACGAAATTATAAATTGATTCATCAAGTGTTTTAAATAGGATAAGATATAACTTATTTTAAAGTATTGGTAGTTGTGTATGACTCAGAAATAGACCATCGCTTTTAATCGCTGTTTATATTTATTAATCAATCAGTGATACAATATTTTTGTTGTCGATTTTATTGTATTGATTTTCGCTACTTGCTATTTTTTGTATCACTTAGTTAATTTTTAACAAAACACGTGTCATTGTTGGAAGTTGAAACTCAACGTAGATTAGGTTTTTAAAAACTCAAGTAAGAATTGGTAAATGAGAAATAGTAACAATTAAGATAAATTGAAAAACTAAATTACAACTTAAAAATAAATAATTCTCGATATCGCAACAGAAATTCAAAGCGTATACTTTGAATAATACTAGCCTTTACCGGCGGCCTCATTCACGTTAATGCAATAATATGTATTCTTTTCTATATATAAAATTTCATAATGGTCGGTTTAGAAGATAAGACGTTAGAGCGTAACAAACAAACATTCGCATTTATAATATTAGTTACGGTTATAGAAGTAATATATAACACATTTTAAAGATAAATAGTAATACATTTGGTTATTTATTATAAGGATACGATTTTTATTAACCGTATGGTTAATAAACACTCGATTCCACTGATTACTACTTTAATAATTTCGAAGTCTAATGTAGTTTACGCCAGTTTTAAGCATTCGCAAAAGGTCAATTGATATTATCACTTGTAGATATATTACTTAGATGTTGAATTTTCAATAAAAAAACTGCTTTTAGATAAAAAAATTAATGAAATAAAATTATACTTCTCGAGGTGACGCAAAATATTCAGAGTTAAAATCATTAGCATATTTTTTAAAGTAAACTTATCTTTAAATTCTCATTTCATTTTATGTGAACGTAAAGTTGGTTTTATTAAGTTGATATAAGAATAAACAAAAATAAATATGCGCTAATATAACTATTTGTATGTATCGAAATACAATTATAAACAGTTTATTTATGTTACTTCTATCTACGAGATTATAATTTATTGTATCCTACTATATTCAATGCAAAATTTAATCGATTATGTATATCATAAAATTTCCAAAATACAAATATTATCTGTTTATTTTTATTTCAATTTTAGTTTAATATTAAATATTATGCCAGAAGTTTGTATTATGGTCAATAAACAACGGACATAGCATACATATAGAATAGACATTTAAAATGTTAACAATGCTTAAATTCTGCATTAATATTATATACTAATATTATAAAGAGGTAAAGTTTGTGAGTTTGTGACGTTGTAGAGGGTAATTAATCTCAGGAACGGCTGGTCTGATTTGAAATTCTTTCAGTGTTATATAGCTCATTTATCGAGGAAGGTTATATGCTATATATCATCACGCTAAGACCATTAGGAGCGGAGCATCAATGAAGAAAATTTCAAAATCGGAGGTTTTCCTCTCGAGAGCTTCCACGTGTTAAGGTTAGTCCAAAGTAGCTGTTTCACGGGAACGAAGTCGCGGGCAGAGGCTAGTATATTATATTTTTCCAGCAATTTCCAATTGATCACCGTCAATTCTAACTGTATACAAGCGGCAAGCTACGATGGTCATTTTGACACATTATAATAGTGATTTGAAATGTCGAATTATTTTCGAAAATAATATACTCAAATGCTGTTTGATTTCCATTAAGCGTCGACGCGCTGGAGATGGTAATTGTATATATAGGATATAAATATATTATAATTATATAATTATTCGTATTTTGGAAATTTTTAGTGCCGAATTGTGTTCTAAACTCTTAGTACACTAATAGTTATAATCCATTACGAATTCTGTCAAAAGGCGCGGTTTTGTTTTGTTGGTAAAAACGTGAAAAGATTTGTTTACGTATTGTACATATATGTAGTTAGATATAGTAGTAGTGAGATAGATATAGTATATAGTTTTACATGTATGTAATTTGCAAATCTATTCTAAATTAATTATTGGGCCTAAAACGATACATTCGATTAATTTTAGTACTAACTGCACGTCACTACTGACAATAAAGAACAGCAATTTACACTTTCAAACGTTGTTATTAATTTATACGAAACTTCATGACCGGACAAACGTTAAAACGGCCATCATAGCGTGCCGCTATTACAATATGAATGCTAAGAAACAGTGGCGTGTGTGTTTGTGTACGCGGTCGCCCTGTGAGCCTCCTTTGTTCCCGGCCGGTGAACGCAGTATTAATAGTTGTTTCAGCAGTGTTTATATTGTCCAAGTAAACATGCTACCAGGCACGTAGCACTGGGTCCGTGGCCTTATCTATAAGTACGCACGAATAGTAAATCTATGGCAATAATTACGTCGGTCGGTTGATTGGTACGTCGCGGCCTTGTGTCGTCAAAACTGATTGTCAAGTATACGAGATAGCTCACCTACAGGGCTTTACACATACAACTTGTCATTACGATATGAACCTTATTTGGACAAGTATAAAGAAAAAAGATTTACAAACTCCTTTTACAAGTATATTACTCGCCTAACTATTGTACCGTTCTAACTGTAGATGCACATAACACAAATTTAGGTACCATAAGTATAGAATCGCGACAACGTAAGAATAAATAAATTGCAATAGATTATTATAATATTGTAATAATACTAGCGGTCACGGCGGACGTTGCCCTGCCTTGATAAAAAAAAATCTAAAATTCAACCGCAGCGCCACCTACCCTGTCCAATTGTGAATCTAAACTATTCTCGGATCCACTCGCACACGCACACAAAATTTCATCAAAATTGGTCCAGCCGTTTAGGACGACTTCAGTGACATACACACGTACAGAAGAAATTTATATATAAAGATGTTAATTGATTTGATAGAATTGATAAAGTAAATTATATTAAATTCTCGACAATAATAATTGTTAAAGCGCAAATCCGAACTTGTGGTTATATTTAAAGCAGTAAAAAAGATTGACGGGAACTGTAATGAAAGAAAGGTAAAGTAAATACAAATTAAAGTGGGTAATTATATTTTTCTTTAATTATATTTTGTCTTCTTACTTATTGGCCCTGTTATTTCTATTTGACGTCACTTCTAATTATTTTTTGTCAATGCCTTTTTGTTGGAAAGCTGTAAAGAGTTCACATTTGATCTTCTTGGTCTGTTTGTTTATTAAATAAACAATATAACTTTATTTGCTACTTTCAAATTGTTTTCCGTAGTAAAAGAAAACTGAGGACGAAATTTTTGTCTATTAATCCCTTTGGAACAATGTAAAATATAATAAAAATAGGTTAGTTTATTTGTTTTATTGTTGTATATTTAAATACTGGCTGTTACTTTGGGCTAACGCTAACAGGCAGAGAAAGCTCTCAAAAGAAAAAAAAACCATTTTAAAACATTCCTCATTGGTGCTCCATCCCTATTACTCTTAGCGTGATGATTATATATCACGCTATAGCCTATAGCCTTCCTTAATGAGCTATCAAACACTGAAAGAATTTTTCAAATCGGACCATTACTTTCTGAGATTAGCTCGTTCAACTAAACAAACAAACAAAACCTCCAGCTTTATAATATTGGTATAGATATTAATATCTTATATAAAGCTTATCTTAGGCGCATACACTAAGCGCTATTTACGACTATTACTGCGGACAAGTAATTGTAGTGCAAAACAGATATTTAAATTTCCAATGTCTGTAAATATCGTTTAAGAGGTTATTTGCCGAGAAACATTATATTGTTAGTCAGTCAGAAAATAATAAACATTTCAAGCTAAAGTCATGAACCGAGTAATAGGGGTTTATGTTGATGTTTATATATCTACGGTAGAAATTCTTTGAAATAATGGTTTCATATAAGATAAACATAAATTCGTGATAGATACCTATGTAACTCTTAATAAAGCGACCTTGATTTGTAACTTTTCAAAGAAGAAAAGTGGTTCGTCAAGGTCAGAGGCCCTTTTATATGTGGTAGAGCTACGCTGAAGATATTACTGGTATCAGCATGAATGGGTCGGCTCACCCGGGGTAGTACCATCTCAGAAAACCGACGTGAAGTAATAGTAATTATTGCGTTACATTCGGTCAGTGAGAGCGCCGGAAGCCCACCTCCGCTCTCCTCTCTCCCTCCCTCCCTTTTCCCGAACACAGGTTGGCAACGCACTTTCCGACTCCTCTAGTGTTGCCTACATGTATGTTTGCCTCCTATGATATAAAAAAATATTCAGATATTAATTAAGTAAGCACTAAATGTGTTTGATGTGCCTATTTCCGATGGGATATGGAATGGGGGTTCATTATTTTTGGACTGCTTACTGTTACCTAATAAAGAAATCGCAACAGATTAAAAAATACTTATATATTTTCGAAAGTATTGGGGGATAAGAGAATTGTTTACTTTTGTTGGCCGGGGGAGGGGGGCGGTTCGAAATTACAAAAAATCTGCTTACGTAATGTTTGTCCGGCCTTAATACAATTTAATCTCTGGAGCCAGATATTCCAAGTATAAAAAGAAAGAAATATAAAATTTACTTTCTTTGGGTTACATTGTGCACCGAATATTTAATAAGTAGATAACATAGTAGTCTAAACACGTAATTGGACTCGAAGTTAATATGGTTGGTGACTGTTGATGCAGAGTGAATAAAGTAAATCGTGCGAAAATAAAACGATTTTTTTTATAGTAGCACGGCAAAATGACTCCACTACGCCTGATGGTAAGCACAGTACAATCCAAAAACAATGGCGACCATCGAGTGACACACTATCAGTCGCCGGTCGCCGCTGTCATGCCGGCCTGCAAAAAGCTGGATATGCACAGGCTGATCCCGAAACGCGACCCGCAGAAGCGAATCACTATGACGGGCTTTTTCGCCATATACATGGTGGTTGCGACCCAGTCAGGCTGTAAACCCATACCACCCCGCTTTCGTCAATGCCTCGTTCGTTATTCAGCAGGGTTCACCACATGCAGGTGAGGTTGGCTTGGGTGTCTGAAGTCTTATGATGTTATTCGACAACCCTTACACCCCACGACGTTCATAAGAAAAATTCTTTGTAGGTGCTATATGTATATAAAATCACTAAAACGTTAGTAGGTGTAAAAACTAAATGTACTTTCAAAAAGTGTAATTCAAACATTGTTGTCAAACTGCGCAAATTGTAAAGAGATGTACAAAAAATGCTATAGTTAAATGCAAAAAATAAAAATTAAGACGATCACTAATTTAAGTTTCGTCGTGGTTACTGAACCCGGATCTTTGGATAGTTTATGTAATAAAGAATATCACCTGAACCTGCATTAGTAAACCGAGCAAGACTAATTATAAACTCATAAAATTTATACCATCAGTGCATCCTAGCCGGGTGGGCTGTGCTGTGGGCTTTCCTGTTAATTATTCTCTCGCCTTGCATTCACTTCTGGTAAGAACATATAAAGTGCCACTAATTTCTAAACCTTACGTCCGTAATTACATCCTGTTCATTTTTTTTTGCTTTGAGTTTCAAATAACTCTAATCGTTGAGCGCTTAGCAAAATAAATATTGAGAGAGTCTGATATACATAAATATTACTCTGATTATAATTTAATGGCTTGTATGTTGAGTTAGATTGATATAATGTAAATATAATGATGCGATTCTGTAGGTTTAAAGATGGACGTGTTCCAATGATTATTTTTTTAAATTATCGGAGATTTTTAAATTTAAATTAGCAAATATGTCGGCTGACGATGAAGGTAAGCGTAGTGAGGAGACTGATCAAGTTAGGTTAGGTTACAATGAAATCCCAAAACATACCGATATCTCGGATTGTAAGTTTAAGCACCATGTCAAGCGGGTTTTGGTGTCATAAGGCTGTTATAAAGTGGACCAATATGTGAGCGATGGTGATGTCAGGAATTGACTCCTCTCTGTGTAACCATTAAAAACGATTTTAACGTGTATTTTAAATATATGTATGTTAAAATGATAAACCCAATCGAGTTTGTTGCCGGTTCTTCTTCATAATTGGGTTGTTTTCCGAATCGGAGGTAGTTCATAAGCACTTTCTTAGGGCCTAAGTGAATAAAGTATTTTTGATTTTAAACCTGGAAATGATCTGTGGATTTCTCGACTCTTCAAATTGCTAATACGTTATAGGCTGACTTGGTGATTGTGCCTGTATCTTCTTTCGGCTAAATTCCTATAGCTCAACTTTAGGACTTACCAATTGGTATTATTACTATTAATGTAATGAAATAAAATAAAGGGGCTTCACTCGGTGCCTTATTTTTTAAGACTGGGTCTGTCATAGATATTTTTATTTATATTATATGAAGGTATGCTGGCTTGATAGACTGATTGCATACCGCGTCGAATGACGTGAGTTGGAAGCAACGACCCTGAAGTTTTTGTTAGATATCGTGATCAAATAGCGTAATAGTAATAGGGCATGGAGTGCTTACTTAGTAAGTCATAAATTGAAATTCTGTTGTCAAGTAGCTATCTATCGTTTTGGTCCGGAAGAGGCTACGTTTGAGATATACGACTTTTTCAAAACTTACCGCTATGAATTACTTTACAGCACATTAATTAACACATCATATTTTTTGATATTTGCAAACACGTTGTACCTATTAAAAAGTAATCATTATTACATTTTATGTACTACCTATCTATATTCAATTACTAGTGTTGTTTATTCAATTTTTGTAGGTGGTAGAGCCACGCTGAAGCTATTACTGGTTTCAGGATGAATGGGTCGGCTCGCCCGGGATAGTAACACCTTCTCACAGAAAACCGACGTGAAGTAACAGTGCTTGCATTGTTGCGTTTCGTTCGGTTAGTGAGAGCGCCGGAGGCCCATCTCCCTTCCCCTCTCCTCCTTCCCTTCTCTTTCCCCCATACACAGGCTGGCAACGCACTTGCGACTCCCCTGGTGTCGCTAGTGTCTATGGACGGTGGTGATCACTTAACATCAAGTGACCCACCTGTTCGTTCGCCTCCTTTGACATAAAAAAAAGGAAAAAAGTTAGTGAATTCTAGTATGACTTTGATTGTGATGTTGTGTTCTTGTAGATATGTGAATTATGTGTAAGTGTATTTGTTATGATCCTATTCGATTCTTTGTTCTACCAATATTAATGTGTTTTGGAATTCAGACATGAAACGAAATAAAAAAAACGAATAAGATTATCCGACAACTATATCTATCCACTAGCTAATTCGTGACTCTTTTTTGGACATTAAATGAATTTTAAGGGGCGATTAGAATCTAAAAAATTAGTAGCCTAGGCACATCTATGAAAAATCCGCATCGAATGGTCATAGTTCTCTATGCGTATACGATCAGTAGTTGTGAAGTGTTTGAGCGCCAAAAGAATGTATTTTCTTGATATATCTTCTGTATGTTTGTATGTGATTAAACTCCTTCTAAAGGGCTGGATCGAATTTGATGTAATTTTTTCTGTGTTTGGGTGGTTCATAATTGGACCTGGTAGGTGGCGCTGCGGTCTGATTCTAGATAGGGCCCTCTTAACTGTTAAATAATTTTTCCTTCTATATTTCTGAACTGATTTGATGTATCTTTTATTTATTTAGTAGATGTTGGCAGCTTTAGTGTTACTAAGAAAATACAATTTGTTTTGTTTTCTCAATTTCTCATACTGTACAATACAGATAATAATATCTACCTATATATAACAGGTGAATAAAGTTTGCGTTCCTTATTTCAGTCGAATTGCAATCACTAGACGACCACTCCTATATATTATTGTTTTTTACTGTATATAGCATAATTTGTTACGACTTGCAAGACAGTATATTTTCACTAATAAAAAACGAACACAGTGTGTTTGTCATCGCCGTATCGTCTACGTAATTTATACGTTATAGATAAGCGATTATCAGTTGAGTTTACTACTGCCTACTATATAAAGTAAAGTTTACACTTGCCGTATCAAATGAGGTCAATCTAATTGGTACTTAGATGTCGTTTATCATTTTATCTTTGGTAAACGTTTTCACATTATTTGCTTGTGGGTACACCTGAGTTGATATTTAATTAGTGTATTTGACGGTTATGAAATGGGCGTTGACTCTCGACGGCCATCAAACGTTGCGAATGCAATATTTACAGGTTTATCCATAACATGGGTTTCACGGTTCATACATCTTGAGTTTTGCTATATACCAGGGGAAAGGTTAGACAATAGCAGTATTCTAGGATATCCCACTTCATGGCTACATTTAACACATAAAATAATATATCACAACAAATACAAATAGACAACAAGGAGAATCTTAGGCAAAGTTTGTCCTAAGAATTTAAAAGTATGGATAATAACTTAAATAAACCTAGGTTGAATTACAGGTGATAAACCTGCGAGAGGTAACCCGGAGTTAATAACTTTCGATAATAAAACGGACAATAAACCATTTTGTTTGTTCAAACTTCGAAAAATTATCCTTTGTTAGTTGGTTGACTTCGCTTTCAGTTCACCTGACGATCATTGACACTGTGCCTTAACATAAACGCTTAGAGTATTCTGTATAATTTTTGTATGTTTCTAGATCGTTAGGTCAACTATTAAGCAACTATTTTTTTTATTGATTTAGAACGAGAGTCGAGTACAGAGTGTTCTCCATAAATATTGCTACTGTCTAAACATTCACCTGGTATATTTTTCACATGAAAAATAACATAAAAGTACTAATAAAGAAAACTAGTATCTCTTAGCTGTTTTGCTAAAGCTATCCCTCAGGAATATTTATTTTTTTAATGTTAGGCATCCTATATCTTTTTCTGTGTCCCTGACATTGTTTATGCAAAATTTTATAATGACCGGTTGAGTAATTAAGGCGGGAAAGCATAACAAACTCACCTTCGCGTCCGTATCATCATTAAATTTTATAAAACTAAGTCCTCTGCCACGTCTGTTCGCCTGTTCACGATAAATTCAAAAACCACTGAACAGATGGGGAAGGTTTTGGTGTATTCATTGTCAAAGTTTTTATTATTAGTGCGGGATAATGCCCGCCGGGTTATAGAACTGATCATCTGCAAACTTTGCATATATGTTGTTAGGGTTACAAAAAACGATATAGGGTACTTTCATCCAAAAAAGTACTGCTCTGTAGTGATAGATCCTTCGATCAACAATAACTAAATAAAGGGTCACGTACAAAATCGAAGCTAACTGCTGTCCGCGGAAATATATACTTATGTAGCTATATATGTTTACTAAGAAAGGGAGAATAAGAGTTTTAAAACAGTTTTAAGTTCAACCTAATTACAACCATGACACCTAGTAATAAAGTCACAAATGTTCAAAATATTATCTAATATTTACGACAAAACGAGCAATGCAATAAATTACTCCCGTCGCTTACAAATGAAAAGATAACGTAAACAACATTTAGTGTGAATTCAACCTTAACACGCATTGAATAAAGTACTTTTTCCCGTTATTGTGCGTGGTTGGCGAGCCTTGGCCAAACATTAGTACCACACGTTTAAAATCGGTAATTTTTTTATATTATTTGTTAATTTAAAGCTTAAAATATACCTTATTCAACATGTATTTAGTGAAAGTAAGATACTCCGGCCGTTAAATTGATTTTCGGGTATAATTTTTGCATCTTTTGAATACACTGCGGCATTGTGAAACGTGCTTACATTGGCTGTTTCAAACAAACTAAATAAAATAAAAGATCACATTTCAAGTGAGCTGTTATTTACCGACACGTATTTTTCGCGCCGACCCGATATCTAGTTATTGTTGATCGAATGATAGATGAAATATATATTTACGCGAGCGAAGCTGTCAATAAAAACTAGTTTATAATATTAGTTAGCGTGCGACCGGATGCCTAAAGCTGATGATCGGAGACTGTGTACAAGTCGTGGGAAAAATATATGCTTATGAGCTAATTATCTTTATGTTGAATATTTATCATCTATTGTTTATTTATGTCCGCATCATTAGAATCATCAGAACTATTTTCTGAATTTTGATTTGCATATTCTTGTGTTATAAAATGTTCTGAACTAACCAGTACCCGCGACTCCGTTCTAGTGAATCTTTTTTTTTCGAACTGACTACGTATTTGACCTAGCAAGCTCTTAACAGCTTCACCGGACTACTAAGGCGAGCGCTTAAGGCGGTTAGGAGCGCTTAAGGCGCTTAAGGAAACATATTGTTACTGAGATACAAAATCTACATTAATGTAAATGAAGTAGCGAACAAAATGCTAGTATATCTATTAATTATCTAAGAGGAAGTGATAATAAAAGGGGACCTTAAAGTTTTATATATTAAAATGTTATTGTAAGTCTATTGATTGTCTAAATAAAAAAAACCATTAAATTTGATCGCATAGTTTCTGAGAAAATTGCTCACGTACAAACGAAATTATTTTCAAGTCAGTTAAAAAAACTTATACTATGTAGTTAAATTAGGTAATTAGATACGTCAATACCCTTGTATTATTCAAGATTTTTTAAATCTTTTCAACAAACGCTTTATTTTCTTAGTACCTACGTCAAACGTACGCGTACGTAGTCAGACTAAATATAAACCGTGTTATTACAAAAAAGTCAAAAATGTATTGAATACTTGCTTTAAAAAAGTTTGAGTACTATCGTATTTAATGCACTGCGTTCGCCGACCACTGGCGCGGCAAGCTCGCGTTATCCTTTTTCGCACATCTAAGACGAAAAAGAAAAACACCTTTTTTTAAGAGGTGAAAATCCTACATGGGATACGCCTTGCACTGCCGGGGGACAGCGCGAGGGTTATGTGGGACTCCTACCAACTAAAAACCCCTCTGCCGCTCAGCGCGAATGTGGAGGGAGTGGTTTCACGACTAACATACGCCACAACCCTGGCCATGTCGCACGTCTAACCTTTTTTTTTTAACGTGTAGAGAAAATCTGTCATGGACTATCAGGCCCTCAGGGGAGAGCCTGAACTGAACCGACCACCAGCCTTTGTGACGCCACGCATACCATACGGCGACTTTAACCGGCTAAAACTCCACGACAACCAATGCCGCACTATGGGGTGTCCCGGGGTTGCGTTAGCAAGCTCCGCAACACCCCCGGCGGTAGGCGTTTCCCACGCCACACCCGTCTGAGGCAGCCCGGTTACGAGACTGCCTCCCAGCCCGCTGAACTCGTGCAATGGGAGTCTAGGGCCCCCGCGTCTAACCTAACCTAACCAAAACGAGATAAAAGAGCATGGTGTCAAACATTCGGCGAGCGCGGTGCATTTAATACGAAGTTACCCAAACTTTTTAAAGCCAGTATTCAATACGTATTTAACTTTTTTGTAATAACACGGAACATGTCTAATCGTAAAATAATTTTACTTTGCTACGTAAATGTATATTAACGTAATTCGATAACATATCAGTATATTTATAAACTTTATCTAAGACCTTATTCCAGACGCACGCCTAAATTTGCTTTACCACCACGCCTTGGACTAAAATACAGAAGCCAATATTGAAATACGGCTATCTATCTTCAAGATATTGAACTAATGAGCTCTCAATATTTGGGTCAAAGTTGTTGAACTCACTTGAAATATATATGCGTAGACTGATATCGTCAGACAGGAAGTAAAAACGAATTTATTTTGTTTAGTTATCGATTTTGTAGACATATTGTCTTCTATGAATTCGTTTTGTATTGACGTTGCAACATGTGTTTAAACTTCAAATCTTAGATCTGACGTGGTTATTGAAAAACAGCAACTATTTTTGTTCATAATAAAATAACTAGAATTATGTTTGCACATGGATATTCTGACAATGCGTAGATAAATGGATTTATAGCGTTAGCATTCACGTCTCCTATAGGATCCTACTACTTTCTAATTACCTACTTAACTTTCTTACTACTTATGCGCTTTGTATAAAGAACTCTTATGAACAATTTCATATGTTATGTTAAAGCTACTGACGTGGTGGTTTAGCGGTTTGACGGGTGGAATATCATTTTAATGCTCGCAGGTTCAAACCTCGGCATGTACCGACGAATTTTTCGGAATTCGTGTACAATTACAATTTTTTTTATGTCATTAGAGGCAAACGAGTAGGTGCGGCACCTGATGTTAAGTGATCACCACCGTCTATAGACACTAACAACACCAGGGGAGTCTATATTTGGGGGGAAGGGGGGG
>MU159296.1:56520-74476 GCA_015888305.1 Antheraea pernyi | reverse complement strand
AGGGGAACGGAGGGGAGGTGGGTCTCCGGCGCTCTCACAAGCACTGTTACTTCACGTCGGTTTTCTGTGAGAGAATGGTAATATCCCGGGCGAGCCGACCCCATGTCGGTGGATTAGCTTCGTTTTCGTATTTTGGATCATGTTTCGAAGAGAACCTTCTAATATTGACTGCTCTATAGCTATTTGAGTGATTTGTAATTTGTGGATGATATCTCGTGTAAACATCTAAGTTTCATCAGAATATAAAATCGAGGAACGATGATTATGAAAGTTAATTATTCTCACACATACGTTTGCAACTTACTCTCTGATGAGTATGAGAGATCATGTCGTTCTTGGCTGTCTCAAGCGTTTTGCAATAATTTTTTACAATATTTACGATTACATCTATCCGTTTAACTCCAGCTTTTCTCTTGCTTCCTTTACTGATTTAAGTCACCATCCAACGTATTGTTCTAGCAATCTGTCCTTATAATTACGTTTTATTGAGGAGTCTCGACATATTTAATTCGATCTTGAAATTTAAACCTCTGTGTACTTGAAGTGCTCCTGTTATAATTGATAAATGTAGTGTGCACTTATGTAGTGTTTGTGACATATTTTCACGATAAAATTTAGAGATCTATTTGAATATAATTGTTGGTAATTAAAAAAAATCTAAATTTATAACAATGATTGTGGAACGAATAAGAGAAAGAAGTAAATGCCATCTGTGACAGACTGACAACATAGATAAGTTGTGGAGTAGCAGATTAGGGTGGGGAAGCGTGATAGATCTATAATTGGAAGAATGTTAAGTAAGGTGGAAGGTCATACAGATGACTCGAAGAAGATATATATATAGTTTGCCGTTGTATAAAAAAGAAGGTAGAAGAGACAAGCATGTTTTGCAGGTAGGATCAGAGTGAAAAGAATTTGAATGGAACGAGAACAGTAGCTGGCGTAGCTGTGGCTATTTTTATGTATGTGGGTTATTGAATGAACGATGTACGTGTATCGTGATTATACGGTACCAAATATTTAGGCAAGACGCGTCGTAGGAGCCATAAAACCAATTAGTTAATTGTTCGCCCGGATTCATCGCATGCGGCCATTCAGGCGGTATTAGATCACCGCCAGTTTAAAAAAAGTTACGATTTACTGGTTTATATATTTACTTTTATTACATTCCTAATTATTTTGGTTTTTACAAGCAGTAAAAATTGATCTATTTATGACCCTCGTATTTATAATATAAATCAAAGCAAGTTCATCCGATCACTTAATTACTATTGGCTTTCTAAAAGATTATTCTTTGACGCATTAGTATTCGAATTTGTTTATATCAGCATAAACACATTTTTACAGCTCTTGAAGAATGTAATTTGAAATATAAAAAAATTATATATGCACGTTTAGTATAACAGAGTATATCATAGTAAAATATAAAGAAGACGTGCCAAAAGAGGTTTACCTATTTTAAAAACATATTGAAAACTAAATAAATAACCCGCAGATGCACACGCGTTTTTTTTTAAAGTGTATTAAAGTAATATACAAATTATGAAACCATGTACAATTATAGAAATGCTCTTTAAAAACAGTAACATGTAACTTATATATTACTTATATAAATAGTAACAGAGTGTCAAACGAGGTTTATAATCTGCGACATATTTGGGACCTTAAACCACCATATAACTACTACAGTGTTCACTTACACTGTATAAGGAACTAATGGAACAATAACCTGAAGATGTTATTATAAGGATATATGTCCATATTGTTTATAAATAATACGTTTATGGTCTAATATCTTATTAGAAATACCTCTTCTATGTTCAAAATTACTATTAATAATTATAATGTTGAATTGTAAACAATGAGCTGACATCTTGAAATCTTGCATAAATATAAATCAAGATATAAAACTTTATATATGTCTAAACGGTTTTTAATATTTGACAATTTATAATAGTGCTCATTGAACTCGATACAATATTCTTATATGTTACTATGGTTACTGAATTATACAGACGAAAGCGCGGTAAATAAAACAGAAAGGCTGCGAAATTTCCAAAAAGACAATATAATTCAAATGACATACATAGATATAGATATATGAATTTAAATTATATTTATTCTCGGAGTCCAGTACAACACACGTCTTACGCACATGTTTACAGTGAACAACATATTTTCGTTAAATTTCATATGGACAAAGTTTTACTTCTTATAAGATCAGCAATCTGCCAGTGATAGTCCCGTGAAAATCAGTCAAACCGTTTTGGAGATAGCACTGCAAGCGAGCTACAGTTAACAGCGAGTCTAAATAAAATTAGACTAAATTACTTTTTATAATGTCCGCTAACGGCCGGTGAAAGTTTCGTGAAAATCGGTCCAACCGTTTTGGAGATTGCATTGCGGACGAAGCCGCGGTTAACATCTAGTCTAATTTAGAGTAGCCTAAGTTATCCGCTGTAGTTTCAGCTATCCAGTGAAATTCCCGTCAAAATCGGTCCAGCTGTTTCGGAGATTACCCGGAACAAACAGATAGACCAGCAATTTTTTTTAAAATTGTATTTTCGTTGTCAGAAGCGTGTATACGTTCATACCCAATCAGTATTTCTTTTTTTTGATATTACATACAGACATCATTTTTATTATATGTATAGATTACGATTGCATAATAATTATAATATTTAGATTACTGTTTTTAATATATTGTCATTTAATTTATTGTCAAAACCCAAGATGCACACTTAACGTCTCACAGCCGGCACACAAAAATGAGTGCATAATTTGAATTATGCGGTCATTTCAAATAGTCTCGCGTCGCTTGCCTCCTTGTAAAAACAACTTTAAGTCATTCAGGTAAGATGTAATTTGCAAAATCATAGTTTTAGGGCATAACTATAACCACGTATGTATATTTGGGAGTTTTTGCGGCCAGTTTTGAGCGTTACTACTTTTATTCGAGATTATGTGTCTTGGGTTTTTATATGTCAATGTCTTTTGTATATTATATTTCGTATATGATTTTGTTTTTGTTTACCTTCTACACGTTGTAACTTTGTAAATCGGTGTAATATATGTCAAATAGTATTGTAATGTTCACACTGACATCAAATGTCAACAATATAGAAGTACTAAAAGTTGATTACTCAAAGTAAAAAAAAAAAGTGTTCAAAGTAAATATTTGCATATTATCAAAAACCGGTCACATTTGTTGGTAATGTGCCTTCGCTTTTAGCGATAAAAATAACTATATAACAGTGTATAAAAAATGGATACGAAAGCAATATTTCTAGTCATTCTACTCGGATGGTCATCTAACTTGTTTTTTTTTAATATCATAGCAATTAAATGTACGGTCGGGTCACCTGATGTTAAGTGGTCACCGCCGTCCATAGACACTAGCAACACCGGGGGAGTCTCAAGCGCGTTACCAGCCTGTTTTGGGAGGAGGGGAGGGGTAAGGGAATGGTTAGGGTGCCTCCAGCGCTCTCACTGACCGAACGAAACGCAACAATGGAAGCACTATTACTTCACGTCGGTTTTCCGTTAGAGGGTGGTACTACCCGGGACGAGCCGACCCATTCATGGTGAAATCAGTAATAGCTTCGGCGTGGCTCTACGACCTACAAGTCTTGTTGCTGTTCTGGTGTAATTCCAAGTTAAATTTTTATTCTACTTTCAGTCATTACAAAATAAAGACTTATTAAAATCATAGATAGTTCAATTGTAATTTCCAATTGCACTCATACCGATCTAGTCGAATTAAAAATAATAAAACACTGTCACGTCTACGTTGAATTTAAAGTAGTCCGTCCGACTTGTCAATGATTTACTGGTAGCTTATTTACAGACTAGTTACAACCTTTTTTGTTCACAAACAAAAAAACACTATTCCGAGTAATTTAAAATTGATTTGTACAGTCATCGACGAAGTTGTGTTTTTTTTTTATCTTCGCCTAAGTGGTATAAATCTAGTTTTGACAGCATCGGTAAACGCCAAGCTGTTGTCGCATCCGTACTCGTTAAGAACTATACTATTTAAATAGAATGTGCTTCGTAACTTGATAGTGCAGTGACAGACACATAGATATGCGAATTGACGAAGTTCACTGATAATGTTTTAAAGACTTACATATTTGTAACTATATAGCTGAAACTGGTTTCGAGTTCGCTTTGCTAACGGAATAGCATCGAGCAATTAAGCGAATTGATTTTAATGCCTGCCGACTAGTTTCGAATTAAAGGAAACTTCTGAGTCGACGATACAGTTATGTATCTCTATGTTAGGATTTACATATGGATATTTACTAAGAGAAGTTTCAGTAACAATATATTTTTTAATCGTACGTGAAATATCTATACTAATATTATAAAGCTGAAGAGATTGTTTGTTTGTTTGGTTGAATGTGCTAATTTCAGGAACTATTGGTTCGATTTGAAAAATTCAGTGTTAGATAGCTCCTTTATCGAGGGAGGCTATATATATATATCATCAAGCTAAAACTAATAGAAACGGAGCACCAATGAAGGATGTTACAAACTCGGATTTCTTTTTACCTTTGATAGCTTTCGCTGCGTATTAGCGTTAGCCCAAAGTAAGGGGTTTGGGGTGTAAGAGGTGTCGAATAACATCGAAGACTTGAGACATCCAACCCAACGTCACCTGCACGTGGTGCATCCTGCTGAATAACGAACGAGGCAATGGCGAAAGGAGGTTCATCATCTTAGATCACATTGTCTTTTGGAGTGTAAGGGGTGTCGAATAACATCCAAGACTTGAGACATATAAGCCAACCTCACCTGCACGAGGTGCACCCTGCTGAATAATGAACGAGGCAATGGCGAAAGTGGGGTGGTAGGGTTTTACAGCCTGACTGGGTCGCAACCACCATGTATATGGCGAAAAAGCCCGTCATAGTGACTCGCTTCTGCGGGTCGCGTTTCGGGATCAGCCTGTGCATATCCAGTCTTTCGCAGGCCGGCATGACAGCTGCGACTGGCGATGGATACTGTGTCACTCGGTGGTCGCCATTGTTTTTGGATTGTACTGTGCTTACCATCAGGAACAGTGCAGTCATTTTGCCGTCCTACAATAAAAAAAAAAAAAGGGAGACTAGCAAAATTTATGTAATTACGAATAATGTATTCACTAATATTGAATCTGGAATTATAACGCTATAGTCACGGCGTCAGCGTTTAAAAAGAAAGTTGCCCATAAATGAGATGTAAAAGTTGTGTTTAATAAAAACTTTTTGCGTGAAGTTAATACACCGTATCTGAGTGCATTTTTATGTGTCGAAGAATATGCACGCGAGCACGTAATAAAATTTGCCTTATCGGGTGAGAAGAACACGGTACCACAGAAAAAAATCAAAGATAAAAAATTAGTAGGATATTGTATTTTTAATTTGATTTTTTTTGTAACTCACTTCAAAACTTTTTGTAGCAGTATCCGTTGTCAAGGTGACATTCGCACGGACGCAAAAAAAGTACTTAGGATAGAGGCCTAACTGAACAAATGGCAATGTCGAAAATCAGAATGATTTGAAATATACGCCTGAGAAGAGACGTAATTATTAATGTAAGCATCATTGCTTATAATAGTCCAGAATTTACAAATATAAACAAAAGAAGAAATGCGGTAACATCCACAATGGCACTAGAGTCATATTCCTATATGGCCTTTCAATATCAGTTGGTGTATACTAATCCTAACTAATATGCCTAATCCTATGCATGTAGGTGGTAGAGTCACGCTGAAGCTATTACTGGTTTCAGCATGAATCGGTCGGCTCGCCCGGGGTAGTACCACTCTCTCACAGAAAACCAACGTGAAGTAACAGTGCTTGCAGTTGCGTTTCGTTCGGTCAGTGAGAGCGCCGGAGACCCACCTCCCCTCACACTTCCCCCCCCTAACACAGACTGGCAACGTACTTGCGACTCCCTTGGAGTTGCTAGTGTCTACGGACGGTGGTGATCACTTAACATCAGAGGACCCAACTGTTCGTTTGCCTCCTATGGTATATAAAGAAAAAAATTATAAATGTGAATTTGAGTTTGTTTGTCTTCTACGCTTTCACCAATGATATTATCATTATATAGATACGTCATGAGTGCTTCGACAACGTCTTGTTAAAACTTGGCTAGTTAGCTTATTTTTGACTATTTCTTCTTCACCACCGATATTGAGAATATTCCATCTTACTTCCACATTTTAGCTAACACAGTGTGGCGTCTTACGTAAGTGTGCGTTTTCGTGACATTTGTTTTCTCAAAATATCATATAGGTAACGTATCTTTAGTTATAATATATCATTGGCTTTCACACTCTTCACACCTTAATTACTTAACCGATCATTATGAAATCTCGTATACACTTTCTCAGAGTTACAGAAGAGGATATAGTGTATTTCTTCTAAAAAACTACTTTTTTTTTTTTTATGTCATAGATGGCAAACGAACAGGTGGGTCACCTGATCTTAAGTGATCACCACCGTCCATGGACACTAACAACACAGAGGAGTCGCAAGTGCGTTGCGACCCTTTGGGGGGAAGGGTTTCGGGGAGGGAGAGGGAGAGGAGAGAGGAAAGGGGAGGGGAGATGGGCCTCCGGCTCTCTCACTGACCTGATCGAAACGCAACAATGCAAGCACTGTTACTTCACGTCGGTTTTCTGTGAGAGGGTGGTACTACCCCGGGCGAGCCGACCCCATTCATGCTGAAACCAATAATAGTTTCAGCGTCGCTCTACCACCTTATTCCTGAGGGATAGGTGAAATCTATATGAATGCGAACGAAGCCGCGGACAAAAGCTATTATCTAATATACTATGTAAGTGTATCAGTAGGGTATTTTTATCCGGTCGGATCGCTAAAGTTATCCACGTGAAAATACACTCTTCACTAAGGTATGAATACCAGTATTACTACTGTCAGAAACCCGTAAATATAAGAAAATAAGATGGCTTATCTGTGGTATATCCATCCTAAAGGCTTACTGATATAACAGTTGCGATGAGCGATGAAATGGAAATCTGTTCTGTGGTCACCGTTGTTTTTGTATGGTAGATGCGTTTACAATCAAGCACTTTGTCCTAATGGCATAAAAAAAATGGAACCTACACTTTGATAGTGAGGGAATTTAAAAGTTAATTATAGTAGGATTGGTTTATTTACGTTTATTATCAACTAGCGGTACAGTTGGACGTTGTCCCGCCCATGAATTACTTTATCTTTTGGTGAAAACCGCATGAAAATCCGGTCAGTACTTTCTGAGTTTATCGCGAAGAGACAGACAGCAGACGTGGCAGAGGACTTTGTTTTATACTATGTAGTTATTACGATTACCATTTTAATAATTATACACAAATAGAAAGCTACAGATCTATTGTGCGGTATGTTTTTGAAAATTGCTTGCTAATTTTTTGTTTGTCTTTTCTTCGTAATTTTATTAGACCAATGGTCATTATATAAAAAAAATATTTTGTTTTGAATCTTTGTTTAATATAAAATTGTTAAATATTTAAGATACCATGATTATTATAAGCGTTAAGTAGAAAATAAATATAGGTTCAGTCACTAACCTTAGAATAGGGAACCGAATTATTTTGCAGCGTCTGTTAATTTATCTTTATTAAAATGTCGTTTTCCGTTCCCATTCCCTGTCTAGTTTATATTAACGAATTTTGTACGATCGATTATATTTCTAAATAACAGAGTCAAATGTGTTTTTTGTAACGTCTACAACCTTCCATAAATCATAAGTTGGTCATAGGAATCCTTAAAAGGAATACAGTACGAGTTGTCACTTATTTATATTCGTGTATGTATGGTCTGTACCAAAGTAAGCAGAGCGAAATCTGTGGTTACCAGTTTTCGTCAACGTATACCCTTTTAAGAAATCCCCTCTATATACCTGTTCTGTTAGTATATTAAAAATATTACAAATGTTGGGAAATTATATTACTGTATTATTGGGATTAACTAAATCAAGTGTACAGACCAATAAGAACGGAGCACCGATGATGAATGTTTCAAAATTTGGTGTTTTTTTTCCTTTTGAGAACTTCCGCTGCGTGTTAGCGATAGCCCAAAGTATCTAATCCACGCAAACGAAGTCGTAAACAGAAGCGAGTGTAAGATAAAATGCATTTATCCCTAAATTTGTGTTCTGCGCAACTATATATATATTATAGGAGGCAAACGAACAGACGGGTCACCTTATGGTAAGTGATCACCGCCGTCCATAGACACTAGCAACACTAGGGGAGTTGCAAGTGCGTTGTCAGCCTGTGGTTGGGGGGAGGGAAGAGTGGGGAAAGGCGTGGGGGGAAGAAGAGGTGGGCCTCCGGCGCTCACACTGACCGAACGAAACTCAACAATGCTACTTGCATGCATGAAAAATGTCGGCAGTTCAAACCTCGGCTTCTACCGACGAATTTTTCGGAATTCGTGGACATTTACTTATTTTTAAAAATGTTATATAGACGCTAACAACACCAGGGGAGTCGCAAGTGCGTTGTCAGCCTGTATTTGGGGGGAAGGGGGAGAGGAGAGGGGAACGGAGGGGAGGTGGGCCTCCGGCGCTCTCACTGAGCGAACGAAACGCAACAATGCAAGCACTGTTACTTCACGTCGGTTTTCTGTGATACTACCCCGGGCGAGCCGACCCATTCATTCTGAAACCAGTAGTAGCTTCATCGTAGCTCCTACCACTTCAACTATGCTCAGAGCGGTCAAAAAGATTTACGAGGTCTGCTCATATTCAATAGATATTGCCACTGCTAGGTTGGTCTACTTGGCTTACTTCCACAGCTTAATGTCTTATGGTATTTTGCTGTGGGGGACAGCAGATAAGGTGGACACCATATTCCTATTACAAAAACGGGCAGTTCGAGTAATTTATAAAAAGAGGTCTAGCGAATCATTAAAGACTAAGAAGACTCCCAATATATTCTTCATAATTTAATGTATGTCCGCAAAAACTTAGATAAGCTGGATATAGTAAAAGACCAACATAATTTAAATACTAGAAACAGCAACAAACTGGTCATTCCAGGCTTCAGGCTCATCATCAGCCTGTAAGAGACCCACTGTAGGGCCATAAGCCTCTTCCCGAAGGAAGGTATGGGCGTAATCACCACGCCAGCCCACGACGTATTGGCGATTCCAAACTCTGAGACATCCACAGTTCTATATTTTTCCCACATACAGTAGTACTACAAGAATATTTTCTCAGGTTCAGGTTTCCTCACGATGCTTTCCTTCACCGTCAGCCGACAGTGTTACCAATAAAAATTTGTAAATGTACGCGAATTCCGGTAAATTCGTTGGTACATGCCGGGGTTTGAACCTGCGGACATCGAAATAATATTCCACGGGCCAAACCACTAGGCCACCACGACTTCAGGCTCACTAAGTCCAAAAACAGTTTTTTAGGTAATAATGTTAGGTTTTATAACAAAGTCCGAAAACACATTACCGATTTGCCGGATAGCGAGATCAGGAACCATGTCAAGCGGGTTTTAATATCTAAAGGCTTATTATAGGGTGGATCAATATGTGAACGATTGTGTCGTCTAGAAATGACGCCCAGAGCTGTGCATCCACTAATAACGAATGTAACAATTTATGTTTTGTAAAAATATATAACATGAATAGATAAACCAGATCGAGTTTCTTGGTAGCTTTGACGTTCGTAAGCGCTTTCTCAGGGCCTAAACTGAATAAAGGATATTTTGATTTTGATGCAAATTCTATGCATTCTATGCATATTGTTATCAAAATTTTAGTGTCACGCAGGGCGCAACGCAGCTACGTGATTGTCACTTTCAAAATAAAAAGAACCATTTTGAGTAAAATTAGTCTTTGGTCGCTTATCTATAACTGCTACTGTGTATTAGGATTAAGGTTTATCGCTTAATTGTCTATTAAGTGAAGCATACACGTGTAAAATATTAAAAAAGCATTATGAAAATGTCGGGGCAAATGTTGCACCTTGGTTGGTTCTTTCGAAATGTGAAAAACAGTTTGGCATTAATTCAATCCCTGGTTAATCTATACTACATATTTATACTTCTATACTAATATTATAAAGAGGTGAAGTTTGTGACGTTGTGAGTTTGTGACGTTGTGGCGTTGTAAGGGGTAATCTCAGAAACTACTGGTCCGATTTGAATAATTCTCTCAGTGTTATATAGCTCATTCATCGAGAATGGTTATAGGCTATATATCATCACGCTAAGACCAATAGGAGCGGAGCACAGATGAAAAATGTTTTAAAATCGTAGTATTTTTAATCGGAGTCTTAGCCCAAAATAACTATTCCACGCGTGCGAAGTCGCGGGCAGAAGCTATTAACTAATTATATTATCTATAATCTATACTAATATTATAAAGAGGTAAAGTTTGTAAGGTTGTAGGGATAATATCTGGGGAGTCGGAGAAAAATGGAGAAAACGTTTCTTACGAACGCTGCCTTAATTATAAGAGATATATGATTGAGTTCTAGAGAAACGTTGTAGCTTGATAATGCCTATTACCGCCCAACGAAGTGGGCACGGGTCGGCTACTTAACTATAATTATGCGCGTCGCAATTTTCTAATACTTTAATTGTATTTATACTTGGTGGCAGTTAATGGATAAAACGATGTACCTTCAATGTTCCTACAAAAGACTGGTGCTACTTATCTCGTAAGTCATCGACGTTATCTCATCCATGGGGATATGACATAATTCTGATAATCTTATTGTTTTTTTTTTTTGTTTCAGTGTCCCAATATTTTCACGATGGGTTTGGTTATATATAAAGTTGTGACACTCATTCTACTGGCTGCGTTAACTAAAGGAGATCTTCCAGAGGATGACTTCAGGATAATAAACAGGCTGGGTGAGTATTAATAACAATGCTATTTTTTAGAAAACATGTCTTATTTAATGTATAGTAATATTGCTTTCTTAAGACTATGTTTTATATACCACAATGGTAGTGAACGAGCATGTGGTCCGCCTATGGACGCTTGCATGAACAGAGACATCGCATTCCTGTTACTAAACTTTTAGAATCCCATTCATTACCCTCTTGGAAAACCTCTGCAGGCAGCGCATTTCATAACTGAACGTTTGTGGAAGTTGGCCCTTCTAAAATACGATAATCCCTTCACCATCCATTCATCCATTTACGTTCCAAGTTGTAATAATAAAACACTCTTTTAATAGCAAGTGCTGCGATAGTGGAAATAGCCACAGCGATCATATTCAACAAGCCTAGGAATATAACGCATTATGCAAACTGTAGAATACATACGACAAGTCGTCTTCTTAAACCTAAGCGAAATAGTAAATGGTAATATTTCTAAATATTTATGCAACGCTATATGGAAGGGTCGCTCGAAACGGTTCAAATTGCGTCTGTGTTTTGAGTGGTATCCTATTAGTGAATATCATATCATTTATTTTAGTCGATGGTAGGATGTCGTGAGGTAATTGTCTCTGGTAATCAATGATATTATAACAAAAAAGTTGTAGATATCTTATAAGTGTTTCGAAAGCGCCTTGTTAAAATTTGACTAACTAGCTTAGTTTTGACTGCTGTGAAGAATGTCGACCCGTATCTAAGCAACATATAACTATTTCTTTTTCACCACCGATATTGAGAATATGCCATCTTACTTCCACATTCTATGTGTGGCGTTACAATATTACTTTACGTATGTGTGCGTTATCGTGCCATTTGTTTTGTCAAAATATCATGTAGGTAACGTATTTACACCTTTTTACTTATAATATTATTGTTGGTAATAAATGAAATTCATTATACTTTGAAACGTTTACACATTTAAATATTAAAACTATGCGGAAATATTGTCCTAGATGCAAGTGAAAGTTGTTTCAAAGATAATCCAGTAAATACAATGAAGTGTGTTGTTATTAAACAAATACGTTTCACTTCTTTTAGAATCTATTAAATAACTCGTTTGCAATATACTATTCGTACAATAACCCTATAAATACCGTTTCTTCAACATTCTTGGTCACAGCAAAAAATAATGTAATCGTCTGTAACACGGCTAACAAAAAGCGCAGAAAAATGGCTCTTGTCATTTAAATTCGTGAGTGAATCATAGATCCAATCAAAAAGATTCACAGTTGAATAGTTATGTTTCGATACGCTGGTAAGTATGTCGTTCATACAGTACTACCGAAATATCTTAACATATACGGGCCCCAGTTTTCTGGGGCCACAAAAACACACAAAAAAAATGTTTTTTACAATAACTATTAGAATATCTTGATAGTAATTTAATACTTCATTAAATTTGCATATTAATAGGCTTAAAATTCACTTGATGTAAAAGTGGTCATGGTAGCTTTCTTATACTTATTTATTTATTTATCTTCTAACCACATACAACATTATCAGCTATATAGCCTAAGCATATTGTATGAGTGTAAATTTGTTTATTAATTTCTCTACTTATAATTCATAGTTGATATTAATATTTTTGCGATGTCTTTGAGTTTCATCAAATCATATACATATATACAATTTAACTATTAATATCCAATTAGTTAAAATAATAACAAACCAATGAACTAAAGTCCACCTATAAATGAATTGTTATATACATATATCCTAAGTAATAGCATAAACGTGAATATGAGTTTCTTTGTTACGCTTTTACTACTTCACTGGTTATCGTAAAATATTACTTACGGTTTGTTGTAGGTACAAAAAAAATGTACAACTTTCATCCAGGAAAAATACTGTTCGCGAGGGATAGGTTAAATCTACAATAACGCGAGCGAAGCTGCGGACAAATGCTATTAAAAAATCAAAATTGTGTTTTAATACTCGCTTTTACACCTCATGTTATTCTCCGTACCCTTGACAATGTATATGCACAAGTTCATGGTGATCGGTTGAGTAGTTAAGTTAAGTGTAATGCTAATAAACAAACAAACTCGCATCTGTGTTTTTAATATTAGTTGGTATTTTATGACATAACATTGTTCTATGTGTATGTAGATTGCTTCAGTAAAATAATTTTATAATTAATCGGCCTTGTAGATTCTGATATCATCGTGCTCCTGCAAATATAATTGCAGAAATTTTTATTAAACCCTTAGTACGCGCTAAAATCAGTTTAAGTGAAAAATCGGCTGCTTGCCTTAAGCGCTCGCCTTAGTAGTCCGGTGAAGCTGTTAAGACCTTACTAGATCAATAGCGTAGTCAGTTAGAGAAAAAAAAAAACAGATTGAGTTGGAATGCTATCCTTATAACCGAGAGTTAACGTTTGTCAAAATTTGTTCGATAAAATGTCATAATTACTTGTAGGAAGATCCACGAGGTTCCTAGATATTTTGGTTTGACTGTAATGTAAGTGGGCAATAACAAAGTGAGAAGCGATAGTGTTCGAGCTATATTCTGGTACGTATCGTCCTAAGAACACTAAATCAGTAACACTCGGCAGTAACTTTGAACATAGTGATAAATTACTGGCGGCTGATAAACTTATGTGAAAGGCGGCTTTGTTAGCGAAATTATTGAGAAAATAAAGGTCTTTTTTTACATTACAGTTCACTCGTTTACTTTTATTCAAATTGTTACATTAAATAATAAAATAGTATTCACCGAGTCCGACGACGAACATATTTTAATAAAAAATATGCAAGGACGCATCCCAAAAGTGACCTTTTAAGATATAGAGATAGAGAAGATATAGAGTCCTTTCATTCAGTGTTACATTGCTAAATCTATCCTTGGCGTTAGATTTTAAATATTAATATACGGTATTAACTAAACCGCGGCTTTGTACGCATTCTTTACTATTTTATATACATTTCATGTGTTTTGACCTGCTATTGAGGCGAATAGAAAGTGTCTACTTTTACACAATCTACAAAATATGCATTTTTTATGTTCTAAGTGACAGAATATAATAAGACTCACAATATCATAAAGATTTTATAATTAAGCTTAAATTGAGAGGATTATACACATTTTTTTATATTACCAAATTATAAGGAATACATCATATTCCAATCTATTTGTCTAAGTATAAAAATAACATTACAACCACATAGGAAATATAAAGTTGAACAAAAAACATGAACAAGGACACCTTGTTCCAATAAAGTGTTAAGTTACGAGCCATACCATACACCATTATATGTAAAACAAGCGACAATTTGCTTTCAACAACTCCGTAGATGTTTATTCGCTAGTTGTGAACGTGGCTTTAGCATAACCGGTTACTTTTATTACGTGGAAAGGATTTGATGGGTTCTCTTTAGGAAACTATCGTTAAACGGAATACGATACAATTATAACAATATATCATCCGTGTAATTGACTTGGGGCTATTAATTGTGTGTTTTGTTTTCATTGTGACGACGCGTTTATGGTCGGTGTTTGATAATTGATATTATTTATGCTGTATATTAATTAATTTAATATGTGGTAATGAACACACGATAATTGGAATCGTGGCCGCACTTGCAAGCGTGCATAATGAGGTTTTATATAAATTAACTATAGTTATAAAATGTAATTTGAAAGTTAATCGGTACGTATCACTACATATTATAAAACAAAGTTCTCTGCCACGTCTGTCTGTTCGTGTTAATCTCAGAAACGACTTGTCACCGATAGATAAAGTGATTCATTAGGTATATGCTTCGATCAACAATAACTAGATAAAGAGTCACGTACAAAATCGAAGCTAAAAGCTGTCCGCGTGAATATATACTTATGTGTAGCTATTTGTTTATTAAAGGAGAAAAAAAGTTTTAAAACAGTTTTAAGTTCAACCTAATTACAACCATAACACCTAGTAATGAAGTCATAAATGTTCACAATATTATCTAATACTTACGATAAAACGAGCAAAGCAATAAATTACCCCCCTCACAAATGAAAAGACAACATAAACAACATTTAGTGTGAATGCAACCTTAACACGTAGTGAATAAAGTACGTTTTCCCGTTATTGTATCGTACTTCGTGGTTCGAGAGCCTAGGCTAAACATTTGTATCACAGGTTTAAAATCGGGAATTTTGTTCAAAATTTGATATTATTTGTTAGTTTAAAGTTTCAAACATAACTTTTTCAACATGTATTTAGCGAAAGTAAGATACTCCGGTCGTTAAATTTCATTTTCGGGTATTATTTTTGCATCTTATGAATACACTGCGGCATGTGAAACGTGCTTACATTGGCTGTGTTTCAAACAAATTAAACAAAATAAGGGTTTACATTTCAAGTGAGCTGTTATTTACCGAGACGTATTTTTCGCGCCGACCCTTTATCTAGACATTACTAATATATATAATATAATAATATATAGACTTAACATTTCCGATTACTCAAGTTTCTCTTCTCCTCATGACGGCATTCTATTACTTCTTGATTTCTCTGTCACTGGCGCTATTTTCAAACTTCTTCTGATAGTATACCTCATAGAAAAGATCATTCTTCTCATAGAAAACCGACGTGAAATAACAGTGCCTGCATTGTTGCGTTTCGTTCGGTCAGTGAGAGCGCCGGAGCCCCAACTCCCCTCCCCGCTCCTCTCTCACATCCCTCCCCTTCCCCCAAACACTGGCTGGCAACGAAATTTCGACTCCCCTGGTGTCTATGGACGTTGGTGATCATTTAACATCAGGTGACCCACCAGATCGTTTGCCTGCTATGACATAAAAAAGACATTCCTAATGTTATCCATAAAATATACATTATAATAATTTAAAAAAAAAATTTATACCCAAATATAGCTAAATATAAATATATAAATAATTTACTAAATACATAAAATGGATACATAGAATAAATACATTCGAAATACAACGTATACAAGCAGTACATATAAAATTGAACGGAGATAACTTAAAGTCTGTAAAATAGTTATAAAGGCTAAGTAAAAATGACAAAATGTAATTTAATAAAAATAGACATCCCACAATGAATTCATATAAAATAGTTCAAGTTTCCATTGAAAAACAAAACCACCTTCAGCAGAAAGAAGTCACAGAGCAGCTATTATTTGATTTGTAATTCATACTGGCACGTGCTATATAAACTCCAATTAAGATATAAAAATAGACAATGAATTAAATTACGAAAGATAGATATTACAAATGTTTATATTTAATATATTGCGTGTAGAAATGTTTATTTTATGGTAGTTTACAATTTTAAACGCATTTCACTCATCAGACGTGACTTACAAGCATTTAAAAATTAGAGAGTGGTGTTTACGGCCCCACTTTTAATATAAATTTCGTAGTTTTCTAATTGTAAGCAGTTTTATTAAGGAAAAACTCCTTCCGTGTTATTACAAAAAAATTAAATACGTATTAAATACTTGGATTAAAAAGGTTTCGTAATAAATGCATCGCGCTCGTCCGAGGCAAGTTCGCGTTGTCCTTTTTCACAAGTCTAACCTAACGTAACCAAAGCGAGACAAAAGAGCTAGATGGCGATCATTTCACGACCGCGGTGCATTTAATATGAAACCTTTTTAAAACAAGTATTCAATACGTATTTAACTTTTTATAACACCGCTTGTCTTTCTATTTATCCAATGAGTTAGTTCACCTCCTAATAAAATCTAGTTTTATAGAGGTCGTTTCTACAAAAAAGCTTCCGTTTGTCGTGTAATTAACTCGCTTAGGAGAGGTTTTCAACATAAAGTACCCATCGAGTTAAATATTTACGCAGTTCAAGTAATGTTTGATCGTTAATTTGTTTACTTAATATGGCCTTAAAATAATCAAATAGTGAGGAATGTTTGGATGAGTGGACGTTCTGTTCTCGTTTAAGTATGACTTTGTAGGTATTTTTAATTGTTTAGAAACTTTTTTGTTTTAATTTACGATCGATGCATATGGCATGGCATATCTCAAAACAGACTATTCACAAGAGATTTACAGATATAACTGTGGTAAATGAAAAATCGATAATGTATTTTAACGTTTTGCTTTATCATTACATAGTATAAAACAAAGTCCCCTATCCCGTCTGTCTGTCTGTTTGCGATAAACTCAAAAACTACCGAACGGATTTTCATGCAGTTTTCACCAGTGGATAGGGTGATTAATGAGGAACGTTTAGTATATAATTTGTCAAGGATTTTTTCATAATCAGGGCGGGACAACGTCTGCCGGTCCCGCTAGTTTCATATAAGAAGATAATTGTCAAACTGCCATCTTGCTTCGTATTTCACGTGCACCTTCAACATTATAATACAAAATGATTAGAAATCTAAGATAATATAATACTTTTCACTATTGTATAATGACTAGTTTCTGCCCGCTACTTCTTCTGCGTGGAATAGTTACTTTGGGCAAACACTAACTTTATTTCGAGACTTCGTTTACGTAAAAGGTGAACATATTTTTAAATAATAACGTGATGGTATACAGCCTATACCTTACCTTGATAAATGAGTTATCTAACGCTGAAATATCTTTTCAAATCGGACCAATAGTTCCTGAGATTAGCGCGTTCAACCAAATTAGTTAAACATTACTACTGTTCTCTCGTACTTAATTCGAGTCGTCATTCAAATTACAATAAGTTGTGATAGAGTGGACCGATTTTAATGAAACAAAGACTAAGTTACTCGCGAAGATATGCTTTATGACCCCAGTGCTTTAGCAGTGATGCGTGTTCATACAAACAAAGAGACAGACAGACATTTCTGAATGGGATGGGATTTATCATCAGCAACATACCTGGATTTTCAACCTACTATATACCAAACTCAGTGCTCACTAACACTATATAAGAAAGTAATGAAAATTATAAGCTATACATTATCGAATAATATATCTTAAATCTTTTATTTTATAGATAGATATAATATGCCCGTATTGTCGATATACTTAAGTTACTCTTATACGTTGCTATAATAACTGAGATATGTAGAAGCAAACGTGGTAAATAAAACAATATGG
>MU159296.1:12039-55878 GCA_015888305.1 Antheraea pernyi | reverse complement strand
AAAAAAAAACTTTGAAAATGTTAGTTTTGATACTTACTATATAACTTCAGAATTGGCAGTATGGATTAATTCCTTCGCCTATGAACTATTTGAATAGGAAAAAAAAAACTTTGAAAATGTTAGTTTTGATACTTACTATATAACTTCAGAATTGGCAGTATGGATTAATTCCTTCGCCTGTCCTATTGGACGAATATTATTACTACTACTTACTACGTTACCATGGCAACGTATATAATACTAACGCTAACGAAATCTTTATTTGAACAATTTTGTTTTATGATTATGAAGTCTAAGAAAATAATAATGATGGATAAAATAGTGTACGACATATTATATAGAAGATTTGGCGCTTATGCCTTTATTGTAACTTAGACATGGAATAAAATTGATTAAAGGATATATAAGAAATACCTATATTGACAGCTTCAGAATTGGCAGTATGGATTAATTCCTTCGCCTGTCCTATTGAACGAATAGTATTACTACAATTAACGAAATCTCTCAAAAGGAAAAAAGTGCCCGATTTTGAAACATTCTTCATTGGTGCTCTGCTTCTATTGGTCTTAGCGTGATGATATATAGCCTATAGCCTTCCTCGATAAATGAGCTATTTAAAACCGAAGGATTTTCTCAAATCGGAATGGTAGTTCCTGAGATCATAGCGTTCAACCAAACAAACAAACAAACAAACAAACTCTTCAGCTTTATATATTAGTATAGATTATAGTATAAATTAATTTTGCATTCTTAGTTATAATTTTTTTTATTGCTGTCAGCTTAATGTCGACAAGTAGTGAGCGATGTTGGCGCAGATGCTATTATCTTCTCATTTGAAAAGACTATAAATATATATTTTCTTCGAATTGACTACGCTATTGACCTATTAAGTCTTTTGGGGGCGTGTTCATATCTTTACTAATATTATAAAGAGGTAGAGTTTGTGAGTTTGTGACGTTGTAAGGGGTAATCTCAGGAACTACTGGTCCGATTTGGAAAATTCTTTCAGTGTTATATAGCTCATTTATCAGGGAAGGTTATAGGCTATATATCATCACGCTAAGACCCATAGGAGCTGAGCAGCAATGAAGAACGTTGCAAATCGGGGTATTTTTGTCCTTTTCAGAGCTTCCGCTGCGTTTTAGCGCAAAATAACCATTCCACGCTTACGTATTACAGCCCAACGAAGTGGGCACGGGTCGGCTAGTAATATATATGATAAATTGAACACGGACTTGCAATCGAGACTTTTAATATGGACTTGTATATTGAGGAAAAATATATATCCGTCTGTCACATCGAATATGTCGTTCATATTCAAAAAGGCCAGAGACAATATAAAGGGCCAGCACGCTACAAGTCCTTAACAGCTTCACCGGACTACTAAATATATAAAATAACACACTGGATTGTTGTATGTATCGCGATAATACAATTTATCAGTTACATTACCCGTGTAGTTAAGATTTTAATGAAAAGCTCCCCGTTTTAGTACTGTACAAATCCTCGACCCATAATTGTAATGCCACTAATTGAAACAGATAACCGTCCTTATAAGTAAAATTTAATGACAAATATTAGCATACCCATTAGTTAAATGTTGTATAATAGATTTTATATTACAGATCTACTGGAGTCGGACAGCGATATATTCGAAGATAACAGTACTAAATCATTTTCGCAACTGCTGTTCGATGTGGCAAGGGACCAGGTGATCGTAGGCGCGAGGTGAGTATCTAAACATGGCCTAAGCCGTTTATACTAAAGCTTTGACTACACAGTAATATGTGATTTCAAAATTATATAATATTTATGTTCTTGTATTTTTTGGTATCTCTTATTTTGTTGTTTGTCATGGTCATGGTTTTATTTTTATTAATAAATTCGAGTGTTATTTAAACAAATATTTGGAAATTTGTAACTAGCAATTAGCTCCGTTCTTGGTGCATAAGTGAAGAGGAGAAAAATAAATGATATGGGATATAAATTCTGTGATGTCATAAAAATTATTTTGAAAGTTCTATCGTGGACGCCACCATTTTATAACAGTACTGAAATCACAAGAAGTCGTTAACTCAACAATATGAATAATTTATTCACTTGATAGTACTAATAATATTCTTCAATAAGGTTTATTGGTTGTCGAAGTAGGAAACTCTTTACAGGCTATAAAGATTTGGATTTCAGAGTCGCGTTTTCTGCTGTCTGTACTATTATAGAAAGAGGTAAAGTTTAGATGTTTATAGGTAGTAATTTCTAGAATTATTTTTTCGGTCTTATAAATTACTAGCGGGCCCGGCAGACGTTGTCCCGCCCTGAATATAGAAAAATCCTTGACAAATTATATACCAAAACGTTCCTCATGAACCACTTTGTCCACTGGTGAAAACCGCATGAAAATCCGTTCAGTAGTTTTTGAGTTTGTCGGGACCAGCCGGCAGGCCGGACGCGGGAGGGGACTTTGTTTTATACTATGTAATGATTTATAGAAGTTGTTCGAAATTCGACTGTAATTGTGTTTTTTTTAGTTTCAATACTGTTGAGATATTTTTAATAAAAAGAGTATGAATATTATATAGATCGTAGGTGTAAGGGTGTAAAGTATTATAAATAAAAAGCTTCCAGTCGTCAATGGTACGAAAAAAAAGTGTGTGTTCTTATGTACACGCGTTAGAAGTTATACGAGTCTTTGGCGTAAATCTTTTCAAAATTTTTATCTTTCGCCTTATTCTACGTTTCTAGAAAAAACTAATAGACACTAACAATAGAAAAAGTTGACTATAGCTAACTTCAGGGATGACGGTGTGCGCGCGTATCGTAATAACTTCAGGGTGTCGGTTATCCGTGTCGATGTATGCGCGCATCGTAAAAATTTACTCTCTTCATTTTTCCCTAACGCGTCAATAGCAGTATAACTTCAAAAAAACAAATTGTTTATTAACTTTTTACTAATAACACCAAGGTTTGTCAATATCGAATCGGTTGAGAAACAGAGTTGCAAGATGTTCTAAACTGTTTTACTTTTGCCTGATTATATATAAGCTATATTAGCTGCTTGCTGGTCGAAATTCGACCATAATAAAGTGTGGAAACTTTTTCTTCACAATATATTTTACACATATTTTAGATCGCAAAGTATGATGAAAAAAGTATTTCCGATTTTTTTTCTTCTAATAATACTTAAACTTGATTAATAGCTACTAAACAAAAAATAAATAAAGAACGTTGATTGAGAAACAGAGGAAAAGTTATACGTAACTTTATCACTCCTGCTTATTTATGTATTCATTATTTTAACATTCATATTAACGCGTACATAACTGCGAGCGATATAATAATTTTAATTTATAATAATAATTTGACAATATAATAATAATTAATTCACCGAATGGCAGTTTCGTCACAGTTATTAAACATAAAAAAGATTTAATCATATAAAAAAAATCTTTACGTAACAAAATACGATATAATGATATTGCGTATTCAAAACAAATTAACATAAATGTTATGCTCAGTTTCAAAGAAGTTATAACACATATAAATAATAACGTAATCTACATGAAACATATTCACAGTTTAATCAACACAGATGGCGTCTCGTAAACACGATTAAATAAAATCCATATGTGTCCGCATCGGTTTATATGCGACATAAATAATAACTCGTAAAAAATAGTTTAATAGCTCACATGACAGTAATTTTTTAATACTGATAACAGTGTGTACTCGGGACGTTCGGCCTAATAAGTTGAACAAACTGTCTGAGTCATTAACCTGTAGTGTCAACTTATGATATAAGATAGTTGTTATCAATGCAGGTAACAGGTTCTTAACGGAATGTTGGGAATAATATCTCTCAATGTGGTTTTAATGAAATTGCACCGTGTTTTCGACAAGCGCCGCGTCGGCAGACTTAAGGGATTTTTTTTTTAGTAAATGGTCTTACGTTTATAAGCATTAATTATGTACGCTCGTTGGTAACAGTAACTTGTAATTATATATGTTATCTCAGGGATTTACACATAATTTTCAAAATTAAATAATTACTGAAGACATCTTTATATATTAGTAGCTGTACCCGCGATCTTCGCGTGAAACATTATTTAAGAAAACGGTTATTAATAAAATCATCTAATTTTTTTTTTTATAGGAAGCCAACGAACAATGGGTCAACTGATGTTAAGTGATTACCACCGTCCATAGACACCTGCAACAACAGAGGAGTCGCAAGTGCGTTGCCAGCCTGTGTATCGGGGAGGGGTAGGTAAACGAGAAAGGGGGAAAGGAGGTGGGTCACCGGCACTCTCACTGACCGAACGAAACGTAACAATGCACTGTTACTTCACGTCGGTGTTCTGTGAGAGGGTAGTAGTACCCCGGGCGAGCCGACCCATTCATGCTGAAACTAGTAATAGTTACAGCGTGGCTCTACCACCTTCAATAACCTATACCTATTCATTAACCCTCTATAAACAGTTGTCGTCATCATGTCTTATCTTATTACTATACGTTTATATCCCAAGCGCTATAACTACTTGGGCACCATGTTGAATAACATAGCTTAATATAGTACAATGAACTCGCGTTTTCCGTGAAGGAATACCTAATAACTATACTGTAGAATATTTATAACAGTTTACCTCAAGCTGGAAGTTTGCTGCCAAGGGCCTGTTTGTATGCTTAGGCAGCTGTATTTGAGATACAGTAACCCGTTAGGTTTCGCGTATTACCATTCTAGGTTACATCGTCCCTTAATCATCTTTTCCTAGTTCGTAGTCCTTAGTTAATTTAGTTTGCCAACCTGTGTTTTCCCAGGGGAAAGGGGAGGGGGAGAGGGGAGATGGGCATCCGGCGCTGTCACTGACCGAACGAAACGCAACAATGCAAGCATTGTTACTTCACGTCGGTTTTCTATGAGACATAAGGTACATAAGACCCCGGGCGAGCCGACCCATTCATGCTGAAAGCGGTAGTAGCTTCAGCGTGGCTCTACCACCTACAGAGATGTATTAAGTCCATTTACTTATCCACTTTTCTCTGCTACTTAAGTCGCGTCGTCATTAAATTTACGATAACTATTGATACAGTAAACTGATTTTAGTGAAACAAAGATTAAATGTTACTCGAGGATATGCTTTATGATTATCTTCAGGTGTTATCGTATTTTTTTTTCGAACTGACTAAGCTATTGACCTTGCAAGGTCTTAACAGCTTCACCGGACTACTAAGGCGAGCGCTTAAGGCACTCAGCCGATTTTATTTGGGTAACTAGCTCAAAGGTGCACGGCACACCTCGGCTTGGGCTGTTGCCTGATACATGCAATTCGCGACCTATCTGAGCTAAGCTAAGCTAACTATTCATACATATATGAGTTGTTGAAACATATATGTGTACCAAGCGTACATACCCCAACAACTCTTATATATATTTCGTATCGGAAGGTGTTATCGTGAACGCAGTACTTTACATTAGTACTATTGGCTACTAGTTTATGCTCGCGGCTTCGCTCACATGAATGTGTGTTCGACCTATTCCACGAGACAAGTACTTGTTTTCTGGAACTCCGTGCCCTTTTCTGTATCCCTGGCATTGTGTATGCAAAATTCAATGCTGATCGGTTGCGTAGCTATCGTGTGAAAGTGTAACGAACTAATTCTTCGCCTTTATAATTAGTAAGAATGACAATTGTCATCCGTGTTATCACAACGTACGAACGAATAAGCATTATGCAAAAAACAGCAGGCATGAAAAAGTTCATGTTGCCCACATTCAAACTCACGATATGAACGTCGAAAGACGAAAAGTCATTACGTTATTGGCCTTAGTTACAAGTTCGATACAAAACAGCAAAATAGCTGTTTTGTTAGCTCAATGGAACAGAAAGCAAAAACAGCTGTGAGAAAACTTGGGATCCTTTTTAAAGTTAAGCGATATTTCACACCAGAACAGCTTCTTAGCCTGTACCAAGCTCAAGTACGCTCATGTGTGGAACATTGCTGTCATTTATGGGATGGATCAGCCAAATATCAGCTGGCCGCTCTTGGATCCATTGACCATCGTGCTCGTCGGCTTGTCGGTGATGAAGGGCTGTGGGATTCAAGAATGTTCAGTTTAGAGCATCGACGAAAAGTAGCTTGTCTCTCAGTGTTTTATAGGTTACACTTTGGAGAGTGTGCACAGGAATTACATAATATAATTCCACCGTCCCCATTCCATCAGAGGACGACTAGACGCCGTGAGGGTTTCCACCCTTACGTGGTTGACATTCCCGTAGTTCGTGCGAAGCGATTTGCTTCCACATTCATTATACGTACGGGTAAGGAGTGGAATTCACTCCCGTTGTCTGTCTTTCCGGCATTTTATAACTTGGGAGTCTTCAAGAGTAGAGTGAGCAGGCATCTAGTGCGTAAACGCGATACATCGTCGGCCTCATCCTCACTTACCATCAGGTGAGATTGGGCCAAGCGCGTACCTGTTGAACATAAAAAGAAGCTCAGCAGCATAATAATCGATAACAGTTTATAACGACTATTATTTTCAAATAATTTTTTACTGAGTATGTTTAGCAAAAACGTACTTTGATTCATTGAGTAATTGGTGTCAAAATAAATCATAATCCAATCTGATTCGTTACAAATTAATCCCCTGTTTGTTTGTCAATTAATAATGTTTTAATAGTAATTAAAGTTATGTATTTCGTGGTAATGTCGTCCCCGCTGTGATAAGATTAAATTTTCCGGGAATGTGAATGGTTGTCTAATATGTATTCTAATTAATGTATTTACGTCGTTTGGCCTGGATTAGCTAGTTTTAACTGTGTCGACTTTGATAGCTTCTCTGACACGGTGTGTTCATTTGACATAATATAATTTATAATGTGTTTGCGTTGCATAAAAGAGATTTTTTGAAACATATACTGAAATAGCTTTATTAATATTTTGCTTGAATTATTGCCTGTAACGACTGGTTGCTGTATGCTATGTTTATTAACTATAGATGTTTTTGAAGTTATACTTCTTTTTTTACTACTTCTTTCATGAAGACACCCTGAAGTTATTACGATACGCGCGCATACCGTCGCGAAAACCCTCACCCTGAAGTTAGCTATAGTCAACATTTTGTTTTGTTTGTATTTCTTTGTATTAAAACTTTCAATGTATTAAATACCTTTTTTTCTATTGTTAGTGTCGTTATTTCTATAAATGTAGAGTAAGGCGAAAGATCAAATTTTTGAAAAGATTTTTATGTGTTACGCCAAATAAGTATAACTTCTAACGCCTGTACATAAGTACACACGCACTTTTTTTTCTTCCTCTATCGTATTTAGGTTGTTAGAGATTAGTTTTAAGTTAGTTATTATGACAGTATTCGTGTATTAACTTTTTGATTGCCAACAACTACTTATGTCGTAGTTTGTGAACTTGCCCAGGAAGCCCACTAAGAGTTATTTCGTTCTTTCTATCGTTGCCCTATTTGTAGTTTCGAATAGAAAGTTGTAATATAGATGAGTAGCTTCAGGAAAGAGAAAAAAAAACAGCTTTGGCTTACATGAACTTCTGTGTTGCAGTTTCAAATATTATAACTATTATGCTTAAAATATAACTACGAAATAATTTATTTTTCTTTCAAAAACAACATTATTTTGACTTTTTTTTTCGGCCTGCCTACGCTATTGCCCTAGCAAGGTCTTAACAGCTTCCCCGGACTACTAAGGCGAACGTTTAAGGCACTCAACCGATCAACAACTAGCTCAAGGAAGCATGACACATCTCGGCTTGGGCTGTTGCCTGATACATGCAATAAAAACATTATTTTGACTTCTTGATTATTACTGTTTACAATAATTACCATTTGGTATTTTCTTACCATTCAGTATTTTCCTTCCCTTTCTGTTTATTGGGTTTTAAAACTTATGTTTAATCTTCAAGCCCAATCTCTTTAAATTTAATTTATTGTTTAAGTTGGAATATCTTGTGGCCGTCTATAAATGTGACTATATATCAATTTGATTAGAAAGTTGTTATAATTAGTATATTTATAAATGTATTGCCTTATCCATTACCCATGATGAATAAATAAATATGAGTAATCACTAAAGTATTTATCTTTACACCTTAAGCGCTCGCCTTAGTAGCCCGGTGAAGCTGTTAAGACCTTGTTAGGTAAATATCGTAGCCAGTTCGAAAAAAAAAATCTTTACATAAGATATGTACACTGTAATAGTAAACGAATGATTTTCCGTTCAACATTATCAATGTTCATTTGTACGAAGTAGTGAAAAAAAAAATATAAAGTAATTTTGCTTATCTATGAAAACAAAAAACAATCTTTAACCTTATCGTGTTACAATAGAATACATAATACATCATCCAATTCATGGGTTAGAACAATTACGTTTATTTTATGAGGCCATAAATATCACCTTCTTAATTATTCCCAGTTGTTTGTCGTCAAAACGTTTGTAATAATTTCTGTACCAACACTTGACGCACGGGTGTCGTAATGTAATATTTAGACCACCGGTGTCAATGAATAGCGGGACCCTTCAAAAGGGAGGAAGTGTTCATATTACAGTGTCAATATACAGAATAGAATGTATATTGTCTTAGTATTGACGACTGTATGATTATATTACGTGATATTACGACTGCGACATCTTCTTCTATATATAAATACTAGCTGACCCGTGCAACTTCGTCTGCATCGAATCGGTTATGTAATTATTTACGACATCACATTAGATACCTCAAAAATAACAGTATTTCTCCAATATTTAATGGATGTTATTATACATATAAACCTTCCTCTTCAATCACTCTATCTATTAAAAAAAACCGCATCAAAATCCGTTGCGTAGTTTTAAAGATTTAAGCATACATAGGGATATAGGCACAGAGAAAGCGACTTTGTTTTATACTATGTAGTGATGCAGAAACATAAACAGCTAAGCATATGTTTTGTTTTTGACATGATAACGTCTTATAACTCGATGAACGCCGGCTGCACGCACGAAACAGCATGACTCATTGTCACGTTCCGCCTGAGCATCGCATTTATCTATATACAGAACTAGCTGTGCCCGCGACTTAGTCCGCGTGGAAACTTATGTAAGAAACAGTGATTAATAAAGTCATCTGAATGTATTAAGTCCATTTACTTGTCTACTTTTCTCTCGTACTTACGCCGCGTCGTCATTAAAATTACAATAACTTTTGATAGAGTGGACCGATTTTAATGGAACAAAGACTAATTTACTCTCGAGGATATGCTTTATGATTTTTTTGCTTTAGCAGTGATACGTGTCCATACAAACAGACAGACAGACATTTCTAAAAATGATTGAAATCTATTCTATTACTTATTCATAGATACCTGCAAAAATTTTATGCACGTGTTAATGACTACGTCCGGTACCGCTATGACATACCCGAGAGGCGAGACTACAACGCCACCCGGGGAACCACTATTGACCTGCGATACCGCGCTATTGACTTTATCGGGGGTGTTACTAATGACCTCGAACGCTATTGGTCGGCTATTCATTATTCACCCCGGTTGGTGGGAGTTCAGCATATAAAGGGCAAGATGTCACTGATCTGCACGCACTCCTATGAGGAAGTTACTTTTTTTTGTGTTTATTAGCATTCCTGACTGCATAAACACTATACGTAATTAATGTAACACACGTAAATCTTTAAAGTACAGAGACGTTAGATTTGCATTCTTATTATATGTATAGAAGATAATTCAATTTATAAAAGTATGGAATTTTTCATCAATCAGTTTTGTTATGACGTTATCACGTAAAATTATCGTCCGTAAATCGACATTACAGACAAGCAAAGTTTTTTTGTTCAGTAGTTATTGACGAGTTTTAGTATCGTCGATAGAGTTTTCGTCAAAGAGTATGGTTATTTCCTTAATAAATAAACTTGGATAATTCATCAATTATGGTTAAATTTTGATCTCGACAATACACGATCCGTAGGTTTCTTAAAATTGTACGTACGGTTGAGTGCCTTGAGTGCTTGCCCAATAAGTCCGGTGAAACTGTAAAGGCCTGTCAGGCCAACAGCGTTAGTCGGTTTGAAGATAAAAATGTATAAATAAAATATGTCGCGTCGTCATTAAAATTACAATAACTATTGATAGAGTGAACCGATTTTAACAAAACCAAGATACTTTAACAGTGATGCGTGTGTGAACACAAACCGATTACACAAACACAGACAGACATTTCTAACAATGATTGAAGTGTATTTTATGAATTATTTCAAGCCTGCCACTATTTTTAACCGACTTCGAAAAATTTTCCAATAAGTCCGGTGAAACTGTAAAGGCCTGTCAGGCCAACAGCGTTAGTCGGTTTGAAGATAAAAATGTATAAATAAAATATGTCGCGTCGTCATTAAAATTACAATAACTATTGATAGAGTGAACCGATTTTAACAAAACCAAGATACTTTAACAGTGATGCGTGTGTGAACACAAACCGATTACACAAACACAGACAGACATTTCTAACAATGATTGAAGTGCATTTTATGAATTATTTCAAGCCTGCCACTATTTTTAACCGACTTCGAAAAATTTTGTTAATACGTTCGGTTGTATGTATTTTTTTTATGTATGTTAATCGATATCTCCGTCAATTATGAACCGATTTTAATGATTTTTTTTTATTTGAATTGGTTATATTCAGAGGTGGTCCCATATAAATTTGAAGAAAGTATTCGTGCAATATCGTTTATTCTATTTTCACCCACTTTGTGTCTACGTATTTTCGTGAAGTTAGGACCGATTTATTATACCCATTAGAAACCAAATAGTTATGGACACTAAAAATTGAGTAATAATTTTTTTTCCAAAAAAAATAAACCGCCTTCGATGTGAAAAATTAATAAGGCACTAAAAAGCGAAAAATAACTGAATTATTAAATTAACCAAATTAAATAAAAAATATTGATATTCGCGCTACCTAATAATATATTAGAAGTCGATGCCAACCTACATTTCAAATTTGTTGCAGGTAATTAAATATGTACATATACTATACAGATATACATCATGGGACACGAGAGTGGACCAAAACTTTGTATATAGGTGATATGAATTTAGGTTAGCATCGACTTCAAATATATTATTAGGTAGCGCGAATATCAATATTTTTTTATTTAATTTGGTTAATTTAATAATTCAGTTATTTTTCGCTTTTTAGTGCCTTATTAGTTTTTCACATCGATGGCGGTTAATTTTTTTTTCATAAAAATCTAAAAGGTACAGACGCGTTAGATATAAATTCCTATTATATGTATCTCTATATATTAATACGTGAACCGGAAATTTCGTATCTCTTTTTACGTGAATTGCGCGAACAGACGAACGTGAAATTTGGCATAGTTAAAGTTTATATGGAGGAGAAGTGCACTTTAATATAAAATGCATTAGCAATACATTAAATTAATTAAAATATACATTACACACACTACGGCTTGAATGACACACAACATATACACACATGTATATAGACGTTTCACCGTCTGTGATTTTACTCTTACGTTCCATTTACCTTTTTTCATCCTACATTCAATATTTTTAAGATGACTTACGTTCCATACCTTATATGATTTTTTAAGTTTACTGGTAAAATTGTAGGTTAATTTTATAATAATATAAATATGTAAATTAATAATATACATTAATAATTAATTGTTAAATAATATATCTTTAGTAAATTTATGAAAACACTGAAATAATTATTATTCTCTTTGGTCATGTCACGAATGTCAAAATGAATTATGGTCGAATCTCGACAACTAGCCGACTGCTAGTAGACACGTAAACTATTGTTTAGTATCTATCAATCAAAAATAAAATTGAATAGTAAAGCTTGTATCGCTTTTGATCGGACTCCGACTTAACATTTGGGTAGGCTATTAAAACATTGTATTTACACAAATGGTTCTCGACTCCGTTACAGTAAAGAAACGCTTTACCTATAGACATTGCCTGGAAAGTGTGTAGGTGTGTTGTTATTTAACACTCGCTTAGGACGGAGCTTCAAATTCTTTGTCTCCTTATGAAGCTTACGATTCACGGTTACCTAATATTACTTTACTCTGTATAGCGGTTAGGGTTGACACTTTTTATACTTTACTAGCCGTTACCCGTAGCTGTTTTGGGGTGTAAGGGGTGTCGAATAACCTCATAAGACTTGAGACATCCAAGCCAACCTCATCTGCTTGTGGTGCACCCGAATGACATCGAGGCAATGGCGAAAGCGGGGTGGTAGGGTTTTACAACCTGACTGGGTCGCAACCACCATGTATATGGCAAAAAAGCCAGTCATAGTGATTCGCTTTTGCGGCATGACAGCGGCTACCGGCGATGGATAGTGTGTCACTCGGTGGTCGCCATTGTTTTTGGGTTGTACTGTGCTTACCATCAGGGTTAGTGAAAACATTTAGCCATGCTACAATAATAAAATAATTATTAACTTAAAAATATATTTTATAAATAGAGGAAAAAAACAAAAAAAAAATTGACGGTAAAAAATAATATTTAACTTCCCCTCTCCAGCGCATGCGCACTCCACTGCTTGCCCCAAATCTCCATGGGAAGAAAATACGTCGCTTAACGCGTACGTAGCCCTTATAAAAGGGAATTTTAAAATTTAATAAATTACATTTAAATTCAATTCTTAAAAGTTTAATGACGACTTTATATTAAATTTAAATAAGGACTGAATGACCTATTTATCTAGTAGTTTTGAGTAGTTTTTTTATTATAAGGTATTTCTTCACCGAAAGCTCCGGCGATTTAATAAGTTTACGAACCTACACCGATGGATGGTGCTGTCAAAATACACTAACCATCAGGGATTTGCAGAGAGCTTGGCTTTTAGTTGTCACACCTGTAGATACAAGATTAACTTTCTCTCAACCGGTAATCATAACGCGCAATTATTTAAAATATAAAAATGTCACACCGGAATACTTTTACGTAAGTGGATACTGTGTGAATAAGAGACAATGATTTGTAGAAACTAGTCACTATGTCAGGTTATACGACTTTTATATGATGGACGCAATACAGTAGAACGTGAATGCCGTACCACTCCTTTGTAGGCATTTATTTGCATATAATACTTGTTTGTTATTGTTATTGTCGCACGTGCATACACGAGACTGGTTAAGGTGTCTATGGAGTTATCCGAGAACACTTATATATTTGTTTATATATTACTAGCTAGATATTATATACATGTTATGAGAAGAAATGAAAGCCATCTAGTTAGAAAAGTTCTGAGTATGAAGGTGGATGGATATAGGAGTAAAGGACGACCAGAAAAGTATGGATGGATTGTGTGGAAAATGATGTGTATAAAAATTGTGAATACTGAGATGATATTTGACAGGGGGGAATAGAAGGGTTAAAATATGTTTTGCCATCCTACTTAGGTGGGATGAGAGTAAGATAAAGAAGATACAAGAAGAAAATGTCCTTAATATGATTTATGAATTACATGATTTAATTCCACCGTCCCCATTCCATCAGAGGACGACCAGACACCGTGAGGGTTTCCACCCTTATGTAGTTGATATTAAAGAGATTAATACGAAGCGATTTGCTTCCACATTTATTATACGTACGGCTAAGAGGTGGAATACACTCCCGGCGTTTGTTTCCCGTTATCATACAACTTGGGAGTGTTCGTCGGCTTCATCGTCACTTACCATCAGGTGAGATTGTGCTAAACGCGAATCTGTAAAACATAAAAAAAATGTTCCTTAGGAACTATGTTTTAGTCAAAATGAAATTTTATCATTTCTTTCATCTCTTCAACATCATGTACCATCGATTGGGGTTTATTATATAACAATTGTGCTCGTGGCCTTTTTTAAAACGGTGGTGGTGAATAAGATAGCGTATTGCTTTAGGACAGTGTTTTTGAAAGTGTGGGTAGCGACCACTTTGGGGCCTCTTTAGGGGGGTCGCGAAGCTTCTATAGCGGAGTTGCAAAAGGTTGGGAATGCTACTGCAGTAAAAAACAATAAAGTTTTAAAAGATTTATTAAAAAAATGTTAACTAAACGATATAATCATTTGTATTAAATCAATAAAATATAAAAAAAAGCTTAGGAAAACTCTTATGTATTTATCCGAACCCTAATTATGAAAATGACTAAATATGTTAAATTGAATATTTGTGACAAAATAAAATACATGAAAGTAAAATAACGAAAATACCGGTTGCGAAATATTTCTTCATACTAAAGGGGCCGTGTCAAGAAAAAGTTTGAAAAACACTGCTTTGGAGTAAGCGGTCACAGCCTATTGACGCTTACATCACGGAAGATATCATGTGCGCATTGCCGACTCTTTAAACATCTACATATTTACTTGCCTCTTGAATCAAAATCAAAAATAGTTTATTCAGTTTAGGCCCTAATAAGGCACTTATGAACGTCAAAGACTACCACCGGTTCGGAAAACAACCCAGTCATCAAGGAGAACCGGCAAGAAACTCGATCGGGTACATTTTTTTAACATATATTTCCACTACATCATACAATAGCTTTCAGTGGATGCACAGAGAGGAGTCAGTGCCAGACATCACTATCGTTTACTGATCCACTCTATAATATCTTTTTGAAACTAAAACCCGTTTGACGTGGCGCTTAAATTTACAGTCCGGCAAATCGGTAACATGCTTTGGAACTTTATTGTAGAACCTAACACTATTACCTAAAAAACTATTACTGGTTTTGCTAAGTCTGCAACATGGGACCGCCTGTTTATTACAGTTTCTAGTATTTAGATTATGCTGGTCTTTTACTAAATTCAGTTTTTCAAAGTTTTACGGACATACGTTATATTATCAAGAATGTATTGATATTTCATGATTATCAAGACCCCTACAAAAACTGATGATGGCTTAGGTAGGTTCAAATCCTTACGAATGAGTTGGTAGGTTTCAGTGAAGGATAATATCGTATTGATACCATCCTCGAGATGAAAATCTGTTGCACAGCACCTGTAGGTATGTTTCGGTAGATGCGCTTAAGAGCCAGTCCCACTCAAAAATATTAAAACGTATAAAGTATAAAAAGGTACCAACCCTAACTGTTATACACAGTAAAGTAACATATTAAAGAATCGAAAACCCTAATCCGTAAGGAGACAAATAATTTGAAGCACCGTTTTAAGAGCAAGTCCCCATCTCGGTTTAATGTGTTACAGTTCGATGAGTTCGTGTGTTACAGTTATCATGCGATATTGTGGTCACACAGTGTTCCTTCCTTCCTATAACATTCATCTTTAAGCGTAACGGGGAGAGACATTTAAACAGACCGGCATGACAGCGGCGAGCGGTGATGGATGAGTCGTCTTTCGGTGGTCGCCGTTGTTTTTAGATTGTACTAGCGGGCCCAGCAGACGTTGTCCCGCTTTGGTTATAAAAAAATCCTTGAGAAATTATATACCAAAACCTTCCTCATAAATCACTTTATCCATTGGTGAAAACCGCTAGAAAATCCGTCCAGTAGTTTTTGAGTTTATCGCGAACAGACAGACAGACAGACGCGGTAGGAGACTTTGTTTTATACTATGTAAAAATGATGATTGTGCTTACTTACTATCAGGCATAGTGCAGTCACTTTGCCGTGTTACAAAAAAGAAAATTGAACGTCAACTTGTCAATTACGTCAATATCTTTTAAGATCGTCCCACTGTCTTCTGTCATCGCTTTCATTCACTTTTTTATATGGGTATTTTTTAACCTAAATTTTTCATTTTAACCCCTACTGTTTATAAATATTTTCTTCAATACAAAACTTTTATTGGCAAACAATAAATAACAAATAAATAAGTAGCCAAATAGGTGCTACCGTTCTAAAGTGACACGGTTACATACGTTCGGCGATTGATTTTTTATTTATGTATGTAGTATTAAACCTGGTTTAATTAGCACATTAATTTCACAATTGCTATCATAACTTTTACCAAGTGCATTTGTAATAGTTTGTTATCTTAATCAGAATAATTGAGGTACATAAATATGTTTTACGTCCGCATAAAATATTACATTGTAATGAAAATACAGTGTAATGTATAACGGTGGTTTATTAGTTTGCTATCATCGCATATGCAATAAACTGTATGCGTTTCCTGGTTTATATTTATACTTCCGTGATTCTACCTACTTTCGTGTTTACATACTGTAGTTAAAAAAACGAAAACCGTTTTCATCGAATTCTGTAAGACTGCGGTTTTACAGTTATGATGTCTACCAAAAAAGGGACGATTATGTACATACTGTAATTAAAAAATCGAAAACCGTTTTCATCAAATTCTGTAAGACTGCGGTTTTGCAGTTATGAGGTTTACCAAAATATGGACGATTATGTACATACTGTAATTAAAAAATCGAAAACCGTTTTCATCGAATTCTGTAAGACTGCGGTTTTGCAGTTATGAGGTTTACCAAAAAAGGGACGATTATGTACATACTGTAATTAAAAAAATCGAAAACCGTTTTCATCGAATTCTATAAGACTGCGGTTTTGCAGTTATGAGGTTTACCAGAAAAGGGACGATTATGTACATACTGTAATTAAAAAATCGAAAACCGTTTTCATCGAATTCTGTAAAACTGCGGTTTTGCAGTTATGAGGTTTACCAAAAAAAGGGACGATTATGTACATACTGTAATTAAAAAATCGAAAACCGTTTTCATCCAATTCTGTAAGACTGCGGTTTTGCAACCATGAGGTTTACCAAAAAGGGACGATTTAGTCTTTAAGAGTGAATTATTTCAAACAAAACTTGAAACCTACTGAACTTATTTGAATGTCACTTTTAAAGGTCTAATAGCATGACTCTACCACCTAAAAGAAAAAGCGCTTATGAACGTCATAGTTAACCACGGGATCGGAAAACAACCCAGTCATTGAGAAGAACTGGCAAGAAACTCGATCTGGTTTATCTTCTCATGATATATATTGTCACAAACATAGTTCCATTCATTTTTGGTGGATGCACAAGCATTGGTGTCATTTCCACTGCAGTTGTATAACGCGTTCATAATTAGAGTCATAATGTGTACTGCCAGCTGAGACACAGGATTACCTAGTTTGGGTGGCAGCGGTCATATGTAGAATTCATCAATTTTTAATGTAGTTTTTCATAGTTTTGCGGTCCATAGTTCTAGTTTGATAAATTGTATAATAATATTTTTTATAAGTTTATGATTTATAGTCAACCTCTTCACTATTGTTGTTTTAGCATATTGTATATTATCTGTAATAAGTTCTAATTACTTGTAAAACAATATAACAGCACCGCATTGTATTGTATCCCATACAAATAAATAAATAAATTTCCAAACATCACCATAGTTCTCATATTGATGCAACCTATAATAATAAGTTTTTAGAAATTAAAACCCGCTTCTCGCGTTCACTTCGCGTTCTCAGTTGCAGCTGATGGAACAAATCTATTTATAGGTTCTTGGTGACATATTAAACTTGAGGTTGCGATGTAAACTCACGAAAAACCTTTCATCACGATTTTATCATCACCAATAGCTCATACTTATTGTAGGGATTATAGGGAACCTCATTGGTTGTAGGCCAGAATTCTTTCGTATAGTTCAGTCTTTTGTGTAATTATATAATAACACCTGTAGATTAATTTTATTACGCTTATATAATACAAGGGGGCCCAGCAGACGATTACCTGTCCTGAAAATAATACAAAATCTTGGAATCAGGTCATAGCGCCGCCTACCGGGGCCAATTTTGAATCTAAAGCAGTCTAGAATCCGCCTGAACACACGTAAAAAAAATATCATCAAAATCGGTTCAGACCTTTAAAACGAGTTCAATCGTATACCCATTATACGTACAGAAGAATTATATACATATAAAGATTAGATATGTATCATTAAATAAATAATTTATGATACTTTACCATATCGGAACTTATCAAAAGTATTCTGATTTGAATGAGGTCACGGCCGTCAAGTTATAAAAAAAATAATCTTTAAAGCCGCAAAATCAGTGTTACGGTAGTCAGTCAAGTTCTGACATCTACTGCCATACACTCAATCTATATTCTAGTATCTTCAGTTAATCTTACTGTTTAAAAATTTAAAAAAAATCTTGTAGATGCCTATGATAAAGGCGATTGATCACAAATAGGCTACTAGAAAGTTTTTATTTGTCTATCTCTTTGTCCGGATTTAACTCAAAAATTGCTGAACCATTACTTAGAGTACTGGAGTTGACAAATTATTTTTGGAAATAAAATGTTTAAAAAATTCTGTCAACCGATTGACACGATATTTTGTACACGTGATGTATTATTATAACCTATAATTTATAGCTTATATAAATTGTCAGTAATGGATTTAGGAGTCATAACATTTTCAAAATGTTAAGTGAATTAATAAGACAAAAATAATAATTATAAAATGCGTGCGGATTCGCGAACAAATGCTAGTAGAGGTAAATCCTTTAATTTTAAGGGATTAACTGCCAGTTTCATCGCTGTAGTAACACAATTGAAGTTGAGATGAGAACTTATAATTTTAAATAATAACGTTACGTATATTTTACATTTCATTATTTATTGACGAATTTAGAAATTGTTCTCATATTATAATTTCAACTATTATAAAGTACCTCTTCTCCTTTTTAATTCTACATTCTTTAAGCGTTCTACTGTGTATTTTATTTCGTTTCCCGATATTGTTCATAATGCATTATGAAGGATTAAATAAATCAAAATTACACATACTTTCGTGAGTTATTAGACAATTTGAAGGCACAACGAATTACTATCACTGTACCGGTTCGGATAAAATTTCAGTCATCGAGAAAAGTCTACAGAAACTCGGTCAGGTTTATTACAGATATAGTTTCTAAGTAGATTTTTGATGTGAAACATTTATAGGCGAGGGTAAACTTGATTGTTAGCGTGGCGAGACGTGGCGACGCGATGCCATGCGCAAGCGGCTGTGCGTAATCTCTCTTGCCGCACTGAGCTCGCATACCTATAGTGTACAGTGTTGTTTACTACGTTACACATATGTTTCACATCTGCCAGGCGTCCCGTGACGGCTGAATTTTTTTTAACGTAGAAGTATTATTGACACTTGTATCATAATTTTGGTGGATCTAGAAGAAAAAGAGAGAGAGTTTATACATATTGATATACACTAAGTGTGGTCTCAATTTAGTTGGCCATAGAAGTGATTGTCTTGGAGTTCAATAGACTCTTATTATTTTGTTTTATACTGTAATCTGGTCAAGCAGTGCGTATTAGGTTGACATTATACGTAATTGGATTGGCATATAAATAAATGCGATACTATTCGCCATCTGTTGCGACTTACTCAATGTATCCGTTACACTCGGCTCGACGTATTGATATTTGATGCTTGAGGTATTTAATAATCATGGTTTCGAGTTTCTTATATTACGCTATAACGTACTAAATTATCTACATAGCAAATGAAAAATAATAAAGTAATTATAACACATTATCTTATCACGCGGTTTGTTTTTTATATAAGTTTGACAGACTTTGTGGCGCAATTTTTTTTAAGCTTTATCTTTGAGCTCAGAGGTCAAGGATGCGATCCATGCATATGACTAATTATTGTGTGAAGATTATATTATAATTTTGCCGTTAAGGCCTTGATAGGCCAATAGGGTAGTCTGTTCGAAAAAAAAAACCGTCGTAAAGAAGAGAAATGCACCCAACTAAAACACAAATCATGGATAAGTAGCAAAGTCGCACCTTTATCGGAGTACCAGAACTAATTTTTGATTATATGTGGTTTGGGAACTTCTGTTCTATGGGTTAAGATCGTATGGAGGACATTTTTGGAGAACATGGAAATATTTTCATATATTTGCAACATATTAATCGACGCCATTATCATTCTACGGAGAATATTAGTTCTCGTTTCTGTTCATAATTTAACACAAAAAATACTATTTAATGCTAAAATCCTTATTACGAATTTTCTATATAGAACTTACTATTGCTAAAAAGGATAGATGTGCCCCTTATTATTTGGACGGAAGGATTACCAGTTCTATACATATTATTCTTCTATACATGTTAGGTTTAGTTTGAAATGATATAGCTATGTACGATGTAATGTCTTGTATTCTAAACACAACGGGAACCGTTTAGACACAAGTTTTTTTTGTGTCAAAAGGAGGCAAACGAACAGCGGGGTCACCTGATGTTAATTGATCACCACCGTCCATAGACACTAGCAACACCAGGGGAGTTTCCTCTTCCACTGTCTTCTGTCAGCTTTCATGTGAGTCTTGACACATATCATTCTTTACAAATGCCATCCATTTTTAGATCTTTCTGTAGTTCTATATCCATTATCATTTAATCGTAGGTGTTATCAGTAGTTAGACTAAGCTTGAACACATTCTATAATCTAGTTAATAGTTATTTCCTACACTTTCATACCTAAGTAGAATACTTTTTTATATCATAGGAGCGAAACGAACAGGCGGTACACATGATATGAAGTGATCACCACCGTCCATAGACACTTGTAATATCAGGAGAGTCGCGAGTGCATTGCCAGCCTGTGTTGGGGGGGGGGAGAGAGGGGGGGACTAGGGAAAGGGAAGTGGGTCTCCGGGGTTCTCATTGACCGAACGGAACGCAACAATGCAAGCACTGTTACTTCACGTCTGTTTTCTATGAGAGGGTGGCACTACCCCGGGCGAGCCGACCCATTCATGTTGAGAACGGAACGCAACAATGCAAGCACTGTTACTTCACGTCTGTTTTCTATGAGAGGGTGGTACAACCCCGGGCGAGCCGACCCATTCATGTTGAAACAAGTATTAGCTTCAGCGTGGCTCTACCACTTACAAGTTTCTTCTTCCATTGCTTCCATTGCTTTCTGTCAGCTTTCATCTGAGTCTTGACATATCATTCTTTACAAAAACCATCTATTTTTAGATCTTTGTGTAGTGCTATATACGTTATCATTTAATCGTAGGTGTTATCAGTAGTTAGACTAAGCTTGATGACTTGATGATAAGCATGAACACGTTCTATAATCAAGATTTTTAGCTTGCGTTGAAACATATTCACGAAGATTGTATTCGAATCGTAAATTAAAACTTAAACCTCTTTTTCAATTTTGCGATGTTATAGGATACATATACTCTACTGTATTGTTATTATCATGCATTGGTGATAAACCAGTTCCAGCTATCGAGGTGATTGGTGATGGACGGATTTTTGAATTGAGCAGTGACTTTACTAAAGTCTTTTTGTATTACTAAGACTACTACTAAAGTCTTTACTTCAATAACTTTTTGGAGTGTAAGGGGTGTCGAATAACATCATAAGACTTGAGATACCCAAGCCAACCTCACCTGCACGTGGTGTACTCTGCTGAATAACGAACGAGGCAATGGCGAAAGCGATGTGGTAGGGTTTTACAGCCCGACTGGGTCTTACCACCATGTATATGGCGAAAAAGCCCGTCATAGTGATTCGCTACTGCGGATTGCGTTTCGGGATCAGCCTGTGCATATCCAGCTTTTCGCAGGCCGGCATGACAGCGGCGACCGGCGAGGGATAGTGTGTCACTCGGTGGTCGCCGTTGTTTTTGGATTGTACTTTGCTTACCATCAGGCATAGTGCAGGCATTTTGCCGTGCTACAATAAAAAAATAAAGTTACAGTGTTGTTAATTTTAGAAGCTACTAATAAAAAGTCATTGTATTTAAAGCCGTACGGAAGAACAGTTACGAAAATGCATATTTAAATCTACGTGATAGGATTGTAAATGCTACAAATGGTTTACTTACCCACGGTACTTGTAATGTCAATTAGTATAAACAGTCTCTGCACACAAAACGAATATGTTAGATAAACAGACCGCGTGTGACATTTAAACATATCTAGACGTTTGTTTGTTAATTCTCATGTATATTGCAAAGGGGCCGTTGGAAAAATACGTTCGCATTTATGGGGGGACGGAATGTAGTTAGGGGGAGAGGATGTTGTTTACAAGATGTGACAATGGGAGGTCGGGGAGTTGGAGAAATGTAAGTTTCGCGGCTTATCAATTTCGCTTTTTAAATCAAATCAAAAATATTTTATTCAGTTTAGGCCCTAATAAGGCACTTATGAACGTCAAAGACTACTACCGGTTCGGAAAACAACCCAGTCATCGAGAACAACCGGAAAGAAAGACGATCGGGTACATTTTTTAAACTTATATTTCCAATACATTATACAATGCTTTTAGTGGATGCACAGAGAGGAGTCAATTCCAGACATCACTATCATTCACATACTGATCCACTCTATAATATCCTTTTGAAACTAAAACCCGTTGGACATGGTGCTTAAATTTACAGTCCGGCAAATCGGTAACATGCTTTGGGACTTTATTGTAGAACTTAACACTATTACCTAAAAAAACTATTACTGGTTTTGCTAAGTCGGAAACATGGGACCACCAGTTTATTACAGTTTTTAGTATTTAGATTATGCCGGTCTTTTACTAAATTCAGTTTTTCAAAGTTTTTCCGGACATACATTAAATTATCAAGAATGTATTGGGAGGGCAGAGTTAAGATATCGAATTCCTGGAATTTCGTTTTTAATGATTCGTGAGGTCCCATATTATATATTGCCCGAACTGCCCGTTTTTGTAATAAAAATATCGTGTCTACCTCAGCAGCCCTACCCCATAGCAGAATGCCATAAGACATTAAACTATTATATATATACTTTTACTTATATACGTATGTACAGGCTTATAATTAGTATCGCGACGTTGATAGTACGGCAGAAAATGTGACAGCGTTACGAAGGGGGATGTGGTACAACAAAGAGTAATATTTTGCGTGACGTACTACTCTATGCACGGCTCCAAAGGTATTATAACACATGGACAAGACATACCTAATTGTTAAATTATTTTATACTTTATGTTATAGCATTTAAATACAATTTTACCTGATATTAAACTGTGACGTGGTCTAAGCTGCTAACATGCTATTCTTAGAAGAGGCTTTACTCTTAAGAACATCAATACAAACACATTTATAGGTATTCAGCGCAGATTTTTAACTAAGGCTGGTAAGTGGCCAGGAAATAATTAGAAAAATTGTCTACTTCGATTAATGCGGTATCCAAATATGCCGTAACTAAGCTATTATCATTTCAATCGAATATACATCTTCGATTGGCTGTGTAATTAATTTGATATAATCTGGTTTAGCATTAAATTAAATTAAAAAGAGAGTCCAGTATCTAATAATTAACGATTTAGTTGATTGTAAAAGCGGATATTGGTCTTAAAATGTGGTAACTAAAGTGTTATAATAAAAATGAAATCTTTACGAGCAATGTATGTCTTTAAAACTCCAGTAATAATGTTTACATAATAAATTAATTAGAAAGTGTTTTTTATTTCGCTGACTAATCGGTTCTATGGACTTTTGTCGGAAACATTGGTAGTTTGAAAGAATGAGATAAGATGAACTATAGTATAACTAAATTGGTGAAGTAATTTTGAACTCTACTTTGTGTTATTTTTTTATATCTGACCAATTTATAAAAACGCTGTTTTTGATAATACTTACATGCATTTTGATATATAATTTGTACGCGCATTACTGAAAACTAGTGAATAAATAAATGTTTAATATCTTTTCTTATGTCTACTTCTTAGACACCCGGTATTTATTAAAACAAAAAAATATGGTAACTTATTTTAGTGTAAAGAGCGCTATGCTTTCAGCTGTTATCTTTTCCGCGAGGAAGTAGAGCAAACTGTTTAGTGCTTAAGTTTTTTTTACTGTGTACATACAATATATTATTAAGATAATAAACGCTGCAAATGGATTCGCAGATCAAATAGTGATAAATAAATGATAAATACGAATTATTGTATTTTTGGTTACAGAGATGCCTTATACCGATTATCACTGCGCGGTCTTCGGCAGTTGGAACGAGCTCATTGGCCAGCACCTAGTGAGAGGATAACGTTATGTCAGATCAAAGGCCAGAGTGATGAAGACTGCCATAACTATGTGAAAGTCCTTCTTTCGTATGGGCATAAATTATTTGCCTGTGGGACGTATGCCTTCAGTCCTGTCTGCAGTTGGAGAGAGGTTAATATTCCTTTATTTTATTTTTAAATTATAATTTATATTATTACATACTAATAATATAAATGCGACAGGAATGTTATGTCTGTTTGTTAAGTTTTCACTACTAACCTTTTGAATCCATTGGGTGGATTTGGTAAGCTATGGAGAAAAAATTCACGGTTATAAATTAGGTATATGTCGGCGCTACGCTAGAATTCTCCCTAAAATCCATCATAAAAATGATACCATTAATGAAAACCAAATTCATTATATTTTAATTATATTTACAGCGCCACTCTACAATAATCGTACAAAGAATGTTTTTCTTAACTTAATTTCTTATTGCCCGTTTGTAACTCACACCAACTCCGCCATATCTTATTTTTCAATAATAACATATTTTCTTTATTATAAACATAATTAATATTAACGGTTTACAAAACAATATAAAATAAATAACAATACTGCAATTATTTTAAATCTTCATTAAAAACTGAAATATATCTTAATTAGCTTGTTTAGAAATAATTATAATAAAAAATACATCGGAAATATCGGCTTTTACACATTTGTGGCAAAAATTAATCATATTTCTGTTTTAAAATTCTTAAAACAATATAAGATTACAATTAAACATAACCAAAACTTTTATTCAATCTAATTAATTTAATTCGTTACTTATCATAGTGATCTGTTCGTACTTTTCCATATTTTATTTACATTATCACAAAGAGTTGCTAATGATATTTCCTGTTATCTAAGTTCCGTATTTGCCGATAGATGGCACAACAGATAATAAAGCTTTGATTTAATTTGTTACTTGCTTACATTGATACCAGATGGCTGTACGGTCTCGCGCCCATATATACAAAATTGAGTAGTTAAATTATGAATATTATTTAGATAATCATCGCAGAGAAGCCTACATATACTAGTCGGATTTTTATTTAACAGTGTCTTGTAATATGTTGTAGGATTATTTCTTTTAGTACAGGTCCTTATAATTGCTATTTCTGATGATATTCTTGTATTCGTCAGTCGTTAGATTTCTTTCAAATGTTTAGATGCAAACACTACAGTAGCCGATTCGCCGCTATCAATACGTTTTATTAGAATAAGAAATAAAATTGATTTCTTTAATCCCCAACGTTTTTTTGTTCATAGATCGAGTCTATAAACACTGTAACACAGAATGTGACCGGAGTAGCCCACTGTCCATACAATCCTTACTCCAACGTTACTGCAATTCTGGCCGGTAACGGTCAGTACTACGCTGGAACTCCGACTGACTTCAGTAGCTCCGATACTGCGATATGCAGGTCTGATATAATACTAAATCTATTTTATATTTCTAAATCTATCTTTATATTTCAGTTTAGCTTATACGTGAAGTTTTTATAAGTTTTAGGTAACCCTAATCATCGTATTTGAATATTAGAGTGAATTTCATTAATATTATAACCTTCATCAAGCAATCGTTTTGTAAATAAATTTATGGTAGAGCCACGCTGAAGCTATTACTGTTTTCAGCATGAAAGGGTCGACTCGCTCGGGATAGTACTACCCTCTCACAGAAAACCGACGTGAAGTAACAGTGCTTGCATTGTTGCGTTTCGTTCGGTCAGTTAGAGCGCCGGGAACCCGCCTCCCCTCCCTCTCGGCCCTTCCCCATTCTTCATTCCCCAAACACATGGTGGCAACGCACTTGCGTCTCGTTTGGTGTTGCAAGTATCTATGGACGGTGGCGATCACTTAATATCAAGTGACCCAACTGTTCGTTGCCTCCTATGATAAAAAAAAATAAAATTGTGTATCACGAAAATAGCTCTGAAAGTTTTGGATTAAATTTGGTATTTTGGTTTTGCTATTTAAGTTTATCGATATAGGTGTCTTCCCTGAAAAGATGCGATTTAGAAAAAAAATTTATACCTAATTAGCTTCTGCCCGCGACTTTGTCCGCGTGGAATAGTTATTTTGGGCTAATGGCTAACATGCAGCGGAAGCTCGCAAAAGGAAAAAAATACCCGATTTTTTCAAATCAGACTAGTAGTTCGTGAGATTAGCGCATTCAACCTAATAAGTATTTATTATTGTAATTTGTAGGTGGTAGAGCCACACTGAAGCTATTACTGGTTTCAGCATGAATGGGTCTGCTCACTCGGAGTAGTACCACCCGATCCACAGACAACCGACGTGATGTAACTAAGTGCTTGCACTGTTGCGTTTTGTTCGGTCAGTTAGAGCGCCGGATGCCCACCTTCCCCTTCCCCCTTCCCTTAATCCCCCTCTCCACCAAGACAGGTTGGCCACGCACTTGCGACTTCCCTGGTGTTGCAAGTGTCTATGGACGGTGGTGATCACTTAACATCAGGTGACCCAAATATCCGTTTGCCTCCAATGATATAAAAAAAAACTCTTCAGCTTTATAATAATTACATACATAGTATAAAACAAAGTCCTCAACCGCGTCTGTCTGCCAACGCAACCTAACAAAAACTACTAAACGGATTTTTATGCGGTTTTCACCAATGGATAAAGTGATTAATAAGGAACGTTTTAGTATATAATTTGACAAGGTTTTTTTATAATCAGGGCGGGACAACGTCTGCGGGCCCGCTAGTTATAGTATAAATATATAGTATAGATTGTTATGTAATATAGCGCCATCTCATCAATTTCTCTAGTACTTGCAATTATTGCCAATGGATGATACTTTACTAATACCTCAGAATTGTAAGATGTAATTTGTAAGATGTCGCTTTATGACATTATCCGATTACTTAAACGTTAGGCTTACATCTTATAGCAACTCAAGTACGAAACATTAACTTTAAAACCAATAAAACACAATTAAAATTAATTTTGTTATACGAAACTTTATAATTGGAACCTAAAAAAACTACAATGTTCCTGTGTTTCGAATTGTCAATATTTAAGAGGATCTTATCAAGTTAAATCCAAAAACGTGTATATATAAAGACTAACTGACTATCGAGCCATTGGAAATTGTTTACACGGTTTAAGCTATTTGTTTCTGTATCTACTGGTGAAAGAAATAACGGTCAAATGAATAGGATTTTAAAAAGAAGCTGTCCGTATTTTTGAACGATTATTGGTGGCTGCATAATCACGCACGCTTCGCTGCCGTAGAAAAGAAAAAATACATGCAACCGTTTTGGTAGAAACGAAGGTAAACATCTTCGATAGGAAACAGTAAGGCATCCTTCCTTTTCCACGAGCGGCTCCTTTCTAAACTTCTATGCAGTTTAATCGTACATAGTTACACTAACAAATATAGAAAAAAATTTGCTTGTATCGTAAACAACGATCTTTGCTAGACTAACTTTACCTTTCTAGCGTAATTATTATCTCAATTTTTATGACTAAATATAAAATAATTATTTAGGAGTCCCGGAGCTTCTGATAAGGAATCGGTAACATTACGAACGACCCAGTACGATTTCAATTGGTTGAACGAACCTCAATTCGTTGGCAGCTTTGAGGATGACCACTTCGTGTATTTTGTCTTCAGGGAAATCGCTGTTGAATATATGAATTGTGGAAAGGTGAGGATAAAGTACTGTATTCTTGTAGTAAAGTAATCGGATATCAGGAGATTGTCGACTTTACTTATCAAATCAAATCAAAAACATTTTATTCAATTTAGGCCCATCGGTTCGGAAAACAACCCAGTTATTCAGAAGAACTGTCAAGAAACTCGATCTGGCTTATCTTTTTAACAAATATCGTGCTTAACATCAGGCCCAGTGCAGTCACTTTGCCGTGATACAATAAATATATATATATATATATATATTCAGAATTTATTATGTACATGTCCCAAACGTTTTTAATGGATGCACAGAGATGAGTCAATTCCAGACATCACCATCGTTCACATGGTGAATTAGAATAAGCTTAGAATGTACATATAAATTTTAGTGATGTAACTAGGATATGTTACTGTACTGTAGGAATATGATTTTTTTTAGATTTACATGTTATTTAAAATACTAACTTCGATTAAGCTATCCTGTAACTCAATAGAATCACTGCATATTGGTTAGAAACTTGAAAATCTGTAGCCAAGCATTTATTTGTGTGTTTCGACAGCTGCCCTTAAGAGTCAGTCCTTTTGTAGGTTTAGCGTGTATACCATCATATACTACGTTGTCATTTAATATCAAACGAGATTGTGGGCTACTAGAACCTATAACCTATTTTTTTTTAAATAGAAAGACGAGCGTAAGACGGATGAAATGCTACAGAAAACGAACACGTTCTGAAAAAAAAGTGTGTGTGTACTTATGTACACGCGTTAGAAGTTATACTTCTACAGCGTAACAAGATAAAAATCTTTTCAAAAATTTTATCTTTCGTCTTATTGTACGTTTGTAGAAAAAATGACACTAACAATAGAACAAAGATATTTAATACATTGAAAGTTTTAATACAAAGAAAGACAAACAACTAATACAAAGAAACAAAATGTTGACTATAGCTAACTTCAGGGTGTCGGTTTACGTGACAGTGTGTGCGCGCATCGTAAAAATTTACTCTCATCAATTTCCCTAACGCGCCAAAAAGATGTATAAGTTCAAAAATATTACACACACAAGGTTTTCCTTCAACTCATAAACGGAATCCTAAATACGTTCTTTGCAATGGCTGTGTCGTAAAAAGATAATGTATAGGTAATTTATAAGTAAATTGTCTATGAAATTAATGAAAGCAGACAGTCTCAAGACTTGACTACTTTTGCGGTCAATTAAATGGATCATTGAGTAATATGTAGTTACAGAGATTTGAATTTCACGTATATATTCCATTTTATACCGTTCATAATCTAGTGTTTAGATTATACTCGTTAAGTTATTTAGTTTTGCTATATATTCAATGAAGTAAACCATTTTTTTGCTGGATGTATAAATCAATTATAAAGCTCCGTACAAACTTGCAAAAACTTGTAGATATATTCAATTAAAAAAATAGTTTTATTCACAGACACTTCGTCCTTATATAAAAAATATGACGGTATCTTCATTTAATATATCTATGTAAGGTTTTTAAAGTTTTAAGCCACTGTGATTTTTAAAAGCACTACCCGTTTAACGCGATGTGTTTTCTTGCTGTAGAGAAGTGGGGCGAGCGGCATGGCGTGTATACGCAGGACATGCAAAGTAAACCGATAAATTTAGTAAGCAAAGTACTTTTGCTTTCATTTTTTTTATTCTGTATATGTATAAAATATATTGTTAAGATATTAAACAAATCAGAAATCGTAGGTATCAGCTGTTGAAAATAAATCTGAAAAGATATTATTTTTCCATTCAAACTTATTTCTAATTTATTTAGTTTTTTTTTTACATTTAATAAATAGTTAAATAATCGTAAATAGCAGTTAAGTACTCAATGCACCTAAAAAACAGGCAAACTTATGCCTGCATACAGTCACAGTCATGTTCGAGCTCACCCACGCTCATACACTCATAATCGCGCAGACATATAGTTTATTTTAACCGTAGAAGTGAATAATAGAATAATGTTTCTGTTTTTTTCCCTAAAATAATTGTTAAGGCTCAAAACGTTGCCTCGGGGTTTAACCATATTCAATATTATTCTGCTCGATCAGGCGATTTATTCCCGCATCGCTCGAGTTTGTAAGAACGATTCCGGTGGTTTCCTGATGATGAAAAACAAGTGGAGCACTTTCTTGAAAGCCCGTCTCAAGTGCCCAGTACCTGGAAACGTACCCTTCTATTACGACGAAGTGCAGAGCGTTGAGTATCTACCTCAGGAGAAAATTCTCGTGGCAACTTTCACTACAGCCGAGTGAGTTAATAACTTGTAATCACTGAAACTTCTTGTGGGATGGTGTGAATTCGATTTTATGAAATGAAAGTGTGTAATGATATTGTAGCACGACAAAGTGACTGGTACCTGATGGTAAGCACAGTACAATCCAAAAACAATGGCGATCACCGAGAGACACACTATACATCGTCGGTCGCCGCTGTCATGCCGGCTTGCGAAACGCTGGATATGCACAGGCTGATCCCGAAACGCGACCCGCAGAAGCGAATCACTATGACGGGCTTTTTCGCCATATACATGGTGGTTGCGAGGTAGTCAGGCTGTAAAACCCTACCACCCCGCTTTTGCCATTGCCTCGTTCGTTAATCAGCAGGGTGCACCACGTGCAGGTGATGTTGGCTTGGGTGTCTCAAGTCTTATGATGTTATTCGACACCCCTTACATTAGAAATAGCTATATATGTATATATAGGTTTTAGGCTGTGAGAAAATGAGATAGAAAACGTTTTTTAATTCGTTTCCCTATCCTTCGTCTTCCCTTTATGCGATGTTTCGTAGCGGTCTGCGTTCCCACTACTCTACCATTGTATACGGGACCATACACGGACTCTGCATACCATGGAGACTAGACTCCATGTTGTATACTATGTTGTTAATGTACTCGACATATATACAAAGAGAGAAACATTATTTTCTGTGGGATCGTAATGACTGTCGCACTTTAAAAAATTATTCTGTGTTGTGTATTTGTTATAATCTATACATATAATAAAAGTGAAGTGTCTGTATGTAATATCAAAACAACATTTTTTTACTGATTGGGTATGAAAGTATGTACGTTAATGATAACAAAAATGCAATTGTTTAAAATTTTGTCGGTCTGTCTGTCTGTTTTGTTCCGGGTAAGTTCCGAAAAGTCTAGACCGATTTTAACGGGAATTTCACTGGCAGATAGCTGAAATTACAGCGGGTTACATAGGCTATTCTAAATTAGACTAGCTTCGCCCGCAGTACTATCTCCAAAACGGTTGGACCAATTTTCACAGGAGATTCACTCGCATTCACACGCACTCGCTTTATAGGAAGTAATTTAGGTTATTCTATTTTAGACTAGCTCTTACCCGCGACTTCGCCCCTATGATATCTAGAAAACGGCTTAGACAGATATAAAGTTTTATATCTTGATTTATATTTATGCAAGATTTCAAGACGTCAGTAAATTAATTGTTTACAATTCAACTTTATAATTATTAATAGTAATTTTGAAGATAGAAGGGGTTTTTCTAATAAGATATTAGACCATAAACGTCTACACTTACAATTGTTTTTAAAGATAATTTCTATAATTGTACATGGTCTCATAATATTATATTTCTTTAATACAATTTAAAAAAAACGTGTGCGGAGTTGCCTGTATAGCTCGTTGTTAACATATATTAAAATTAAAATATTACAAATTAATGCCAAAAATTAAATTGATTGTATATTCATTATTACAGTTTTAATTAACGAGTTTGTATGAAGTAATATATGTTTATGAATTTGTTTAACACAGTAACAGCATCGTCGGTAGTGCTGTGTGCATTTACAATATGTCGGACATCCACGCAGCTTTTGAAGGTCCATACAAGGAACAGGACTCGCCGACATCCACCTGGGAACAAAGATCACCATCGAGACAAGCCAGGGAACATTTCAAATGTGTTCCTGATGCCAGGTAATTATCTCAGTCACTCGTCAACATATCGCCCTATATGTGTCTCACTACTAGGTACTAACTAGGCTGCAACAGCTATACGTCAATAATGAATAACGTTGTTATTTTTCAATAACTATCATTATAAACTTTTGTCAATTATTTTTCTGTTGGATAACATGCTATTTTGTACCGGATTGTAACCTTCTACATAAATAAAATGTTATTTTTAAATATGTTGTTTAAAAAGAGGTATGACCTTCTGTTCGCATTTACTTCTTAGATATTTTATCCTAATTTTAAAAAAGATGGAAGGATATCTGCATTTAATATAAAGTAATTAATGTCATAAAAATTACATTTTTATAATATACTAAAGAAATGTTGAATTTTCCTTTCAAATGTTTTTTATGGTTTTTCTTCAGTACATCAAACATATTGTTAACGTAATAAACAACGCAAATGGAGTCGCCAGTATTAGTTAGTTGGTAATAATGTCATAATAACCAATTGAATTTTCGTTGTTCGTATCGTGACTTTGAGTGTATAGATCAACACCTGCTGAGTGAGTGACGCTTGCCATTGTCCATAGTAATAATGGATCGCGGATTATAAATAACACAATAATGAAGTCGTCAATAATTTATTATTTGATGAATTGAAATACCTAGTGCATTCGTTGTTTTCATAATCACCTCCTTTACAAATAAGCAACGCACCTGTTTTGAGAAAAACTATGAAATAAATCACCTTTCCAGCTATAATTTATGGTTCTGTATACTTTTCCATTATATGAAGGAACATTTCTCAAGTATTAAGATTTTCTTACAATATTTTTTCATTATCGATCTTGTTGGTACTGATAAACCTTGTAATTAATGAATGTGTGCACTACCATTGCTAAAGACGCTGTGAATATCAAAATGTTATAAAGAGAAAAGATTTTGTTTTTTTTTTGTATGTAATAATAATAAAAAAAAACTTTACCAATTTAAAAAAATTCTTTGACTTATAAAAAGTTACATTATCAGCGAGTAATATGGGCAGCATTTTTCAAGTCTTAAGTAACCCCAGCAAAAATCCTTGTGAAAAGCTTGTGAATTTATAACCTCAAAAAGACCTGAGGCCTTACTGAGATCAGATATTAGGATGCTACTTTTTAGGACTGACTTTAATTGTGTCGTGTGCTTGTACATGAGGCTACCATACCTTTTTCGACCTGAATGTAGTAAACGGGGGCACTGTTACTTCACGGCAGATAAAGCGTAAAGATTTTTCGACATTTGAACTCAACTTAGGTTCCCCTAAGGGCCGTTCTAGTATACCTTAGTTCGGACCGTCTCCTTCCCCTGGTCAGCAAAACGTTACGTAAGAGAAAGTAAGCTGTAACCCTCCCCCTCTCGCCTGCCATACTTACGTAAACATATATGAATATTGCTGACGTAATCACCACCCAGACCCTCTCATCAACTATGTCATCAAAAACGAACAAATCAAGGAACCTCATCAATTCTTACGTATTGGTTGACTGGGCCCTGAACTTATATTCACGATTTATAATTGCAGTGCCCACGAAGCCATAGAATACCATCGGTATCATCTAATGTACGAATCAGTTCTGCCGGTATCGGGAGAACCCGTCTACCGCGTCATTTCTCAACGATTCACCCATGTGACTGTCGATGTCACATCAGCAAAGAATGTTGACCGCCAATACGTGGTGTTTGTGGCCACGCTGAGTGGATTTGTTTTGAAATTGGCCGTACTGCCGAGATTAGACGGAGCTTGCCTCGTGGAAAAGTGGAGATTGAAAGACGAAAATGGTGGCTTCGAAGTGAGGACGATGCAATTTGTCAAAGATACGGTAAGATTCGTTCGAATATATCATAAATCTATTTTATAACTGATAGAAGAAACACAGTTGCAGAGTTAGCATAAAATTTTATAAAGGATTTATTAATATAATTTAAGTTAACACTAAGACATTTATCTCTTAAGACTGGTTAGGTTGAACAGGAGTTACAAATTGGCTAATTTTTAAGATAAGTGTATGGGAATTCCGCTCTTGTGTATAGTTTGGGCACTTTATACGTTTGTATTCCTATGTACTATTAACATACATGACTTCAAGAGTGGTGTAGTGGCTTTAGCGATGTCTATACCATCACAGTGAGTGTCATGGGCTCGAATCCCTCCATGAGCGTTATATGTATTTCATTAAAGATTGTTTTGAGTTTGTGTTTATCATCATTACATAGTATAAAACAAAGTCCCCTACCGCGTCTGTCTGTTCGCGATAAACTAAACACTACTGAACGGACCTTTGTGCGGTTTTCATCAGTCGATAAAGTGATTCACGAGGAACGTTTTGGTATATAATTTGTCCCGGATTTTTTTAATAATCAGGGCGGCACATCGTCTGCCGGGGCCGCTAGTTAATGTATATTTGTAAAGTCTTCTGTAACACACTGGTATGCAAAAAAATGTGCAAATGATCGTTTAAAAAATATGATATTCCTTTATAATCTTTTCATGATTGTATCTTCTACTTTTATTGTTTTCCGCATTGTATTTTACGTCAATAAATGCTATAAATCAGCTATAATTAGTGAACTAAATAATTTTAAGTATTTGCATGTATGTTTTAGCTTCTTTTTTATGTGAATGTTGTTGATTCTTTACGATAAAAAAATAAATATTGGATTTTTTTTTATATCATAGGTGGCAAACGCATAGGTGGGTCACCTGATGTTAAGTGATAACCGCCGTCCATGGACACTAACAACACCAGAGGAGTCGCATGAGGAGGGAAATGAGAGAGGAGAGGGGAGGGGAGGCGGGTTCCCGGCGCTCTCACTGACCGAACGAAACGCAACAATGCAAGCACCGTTACTTCACGTCGGTTTTCTATGAGAGGGTCTAGTACCGTGGGCGAGCCGACCCATTCATGCTGAAACCAGTAATATCTTCAGCGTGCCTCTACCACCATTGGAGGACCCGTTTTAAAAGTCTTTAAGCAACAGAAACGGTATCTTTGTAGATGTCGGTGTACATAGGCAGCGATACAGGTGTAGTGCGTATCGGTAGCGAGCGTTGCTTCCGGTACAAGAGCCGCAGTGGATGCGTGTCCGCGACCGACCCGTACTGCGGGTGGGACGACGCACGCGAGCGTTGCGTGCGGGCACTCGACCATCTACGCGATCCTAACTTCGCGCAAACTACCACGTCATGCCCTTCCCTTAATGCACCTGGTAAGTTAATTTAACTTTGTTTTTAATCGTTTACAGGTATGACTTCGTAACGTACAAACGCTTGGTACACATATGTATCTCACTAATTTCTGTATGTTATGTAACAATGCAACGTCCCAAGGCGAGGCGTGTCGTGCACCCTTATTAGTTCAGTGAAGCTGTAAAGATCTACGAGTTCAATAGTGGAGTCAGTTCGAAAAAAAATCATTTACAGTTTTTGACCTTTAACTTGCATGATGGTAAGTGAAAATGTAACCGATTGGGAATGGTATGGAAATGGAAATTACGAAACATGATCGCGCTTAGTTAAAAGATGCTTATTCCAAAATGACTTCAACACTCCCAAGTTATAGGTAAACGAGCACACTAGTGTAGACACTGAATATCGAAATCGTTCGTATATTCAATAAGGTAGTAATTCGCCTTTTACGTATAAGGAATATCCTCACCACATATTGTGGGAACCTTCATTCTATCAAATCCTATGATGGAAGGGGTTAGGCGGAATTAAATTGTTAAATCGGCATGATGCACCTTTTCCACTAATCAACTCTGTGGGGTTAAACCAGACAAGTGATATTTCACTGATCTCTCACGAAGGTGACAGGATCCTTAATTTCTTGATACTTTTTCTCCTTTTATGATTTGTGTTCATTGTCGTTCATAATAACGATCATGTTATTTCTTATTACCATTGACCTCAAATACGAGGCGGTATATCTTCCATATATATGATAACAATAAATTTGTCCCTTGTCTATTAGCAATCTTTATTATTTTTATATTTAAAATCTATGGACGGGTGTTTTGACTAGTTTCTCCTACCTTCGAATATGTGCGAATATTTTAATTTCGTAGTCCGAGAATGACCAATGTTTTACGACTGGAGATATTGATAATAATGATGATTTAATAATTTAATGCATTTCGGGACAATTGTCACTAATTGGTTTTGTGCACGATTTTGATCAATGGACGAACACTATTTGTCTGTGTTGTCTATGTAGTAAGATTAGATAAGTCGGACTTTAAATCGTGGAGTTGGTCAACATTTTCATTGCCACGTCACGTGTTTCTTTTAAGACGCAACGAGCGAATTTTTACTATTGTCTCTGGTAACCAATGACCCCCGTGACGTCATAAAATAAACGTCAAAGCAGTCGTAGTGTTAATAAAGCTTTGAACAATCTTATAATGGCAGTGGGTTACTATAACTTTTTTACTTTACCCATTCATCAAGTTTTTTTATTTACGGTAAAGTAAAGTGAAATCAAAATAATATTGGAAGTATATTTTGTTGTGATCGTGCATGTATTGCACGTGTGTCGTAAGTCATGTAGGCCTAATGGTGATGTAAATGACGGCAAATAAGCATGTTCTTAAATTCCATATTACATTAATTATCGCCGCCTACATTACTAAAAGTTTAGTGCGAGATAGATTTATGAATGACACCCACTACTAACTGATTCTACTTAGTACCGCATCTCTCTTTAAACCGTTAACACGAAAGGCAATTCGATTGTTCGTTTGGTAACATTTTACTTTCGGAACATTGTCGTAGGTGGTGTTATCGTACCTACTTATAGAATGATATTAAGTGAATTCTATTAGTTTATCACTACTATGTACTGTATCTTCTTATTCTTAACCATATCCCACGTAAGTAGGGTCGGTACAACATGTTTGTCATGTTTTGGTATATGATTTGGCTAAATTTTTACGATCGGCCGCCTGCCTGACATCAACCCTCCTTGGGATTATTTTGTTGTACCACTGTATTTATGATTATTATTTTATAGTTACGAAGTCTGATGGGATCCTTAGCCTTACAATTTTTTTGTAGGCTTTAGCTTTGGTAGGCTATTTATAGTCTCTCTTTGAGCGGCACCACCGTTCCGGTTAAAAACAAAGTTCTTCAAGATTATGGTCTGCTTGCTATATTGCCATTTTGATGTAACAGAAAACTAGTCAAGTTTAGACTATTCCCGAGGACTGCATTTTCGGTTTTTTTTTCAGGATTCGTTGTTTCAGATTTTTCTCAGTAATAACAATATAATATTATATACAATAAACCATTATCTATTTACATATAATAAAAATGTAACTGACCGCTGTCTGTACATGAAGTATATATGAGAAAAACTATTATTAGGGGTCTTTATAAATGCAATAGAACCCAAAACAATGATTTTTAGAATTTTTGTCTGTTTGTCTGTTTATCTGTTTGTCTGTTTGTCTGTGCGTTTGTGCACGCTAATCTCAGAAACGCCTTATCCGATTTAGATGTGGTTTTCACTGATATATCGTGGTAAGGTTCACTTAACATTTAGTGTTTGTTTCATGTCAATCGGTTCGTAAATAAAAAAGTTATGCCAATTTAAAGAATCACGTCGAACATTTGTTAAACTATCTATCTACTGTTCTTTCTCTTTTCAGTAGCATTGACTGCAACTTTACTAAATTTCATTATAATAATAATGGTCTATATAAAATTATGATTACATAATAATAATAAATATAAGGTAAAAATGATCAGTTTCGGAAAATTAAAATAACCAATGTCAGTTGACCTCAGATCTATATGATCAATCATATGAAATTGGGTTCAGCTTAGGCTGGTGATGTAGGTTGTACACGTCTGCGCAGGTATATAAAGCGCGCCGAGAGCCGCGCCGCTGCTTCGTAGTCCGGTGAAGCTGTAAAGACCTTAACAGGTCAATAGCATAGTCAGTTCAAGAAAAAAAAAACGCGCCGCTGCTTACAGCATTCAATTATTCGCAGCAAACGCACGTATTCCGGAGGCGCATGGCGTAACAGTTGCATTCGATAACACTGACTGTTTGCATAGTTCATCTATTCTATCTATCTTCTTCTATATACATACATATAATAAAAATGAAGTGTGTGTATGTAATATCAAAATAAATTTTTTCACTGATTGGGTATGAAAGTATACACGCTTCTGATAACAAAAATGCAATTTTTAAAATTTTTGTCGGTCTGTCTGTCTGTCTGTTTGATCCGGGTAATCTTCGAAACGGCTGAACCGATTTTGTCGGGAATTTCACTGGCAGATAGAGAAAATTACAGCGCGTTACTTAGGCTACTTTAAATTAGACTATCTGTTAACCGCGGCTTCGTCTGCCATGCTATCTTCAAAACGATTCGATCGATCTTCAGATCACTTTCACTGGCAGATAGCTGATCTTATAAAAAGTAATTTAAGCAATTTTAGTTTATACTAGCTGTTAACCGTGGCTTCGCCCGCTGTGCTATCACCAAAACGGTTACATCGATTTTCACGGGACTTTCAATGGTAGATAACGAACCTAATAAAAAGTAATTGTGGTTATTCTATTTTAGGCTAGCTGTTACCCGCGACTTTGTCTGCATGAAATTTAGCAAGATTTCAACTTATTCTTTATTTTTAATGACAGAAATAATTATCGGCTTATTGTTTACAATTCGACATTATAATTATTAATAACATTAATGATATAGAGGTCTTCCTAATAAGAGTATTACGTAAAGAGTTCCATAATACAATTTGTTGCGGAACAGACAAGCGTTTATTTTTTGTATAGTCACTAAATCTTAATTATAATAAGGGCAATGTATATTAAATGTAATGTAAATATAAATCTTTATAATAATATTTTTAGTTATTGTTTCAATAGTTCCTTATACAGTGTAAGTGAGCACTGAGGTAGTTATATGGTTGGTTATGGTTCCAAATATTATGCTGATGACAAACCTCATTTGGCACGCTCTTTGTATTTATATATCTAATGTACACGTTACATGTTACTTTTAGTGGCGTGCGCGTCGTACTTACAATTGTCTTTAAAGAGCGTTTCTGTAATTATACATAGTCTCACAATTCTATAATTCATTAATACGATTTAAAAAAAACGCGTGCGGAGCTGCGGGTACAGCTAGTAATAATATAAAATATGAAAACTGTAATAGAAAAATAAATGCTATTTGCAAATAACATTTAAATAACATGTCAATGTCATATACTATGTACTGTATATCACTACTAATTGTGTTTAATGTCAATAACTATGGCTATTATTAAATCAAATCAATAAAAAAATAATTGTATCCAATATAAGCCATGAGAAGTGGTTTATGAATGTTAAAACTACTACTGATTTAGAATTCAACCCGATACGAACTTATTATCGTCGTATCGTCTTATTTTCGTTGTACAAGTTGTTGTTCAAATTAACCCCTTCCTCTCATTTTCACAACCGAACCACGCGCGCTGGTCTTCGGAGCCACAGTTTTACAGTCACTCCTATCTGGGCACGAACTAAAAAGTTCGCTACATCTTACTTTTGCTGTACCGTGAAGTTGTGGAACAATCTCCCGGCTAGTGTTCCCTCCTTCCTATAACATGGGCTCCTTCAAGCGTAACGTGAAGAGACATTTACGCAGGCCGGCATGACAGCGGGCCGGCATGACGGCGACGACCGCCGGAGGAGGGCGTATCTCCCGGTGGTCGCCGTTGTTTTTGGATTGTACTGTGCTTACCATCAAGCACAGTGCAGTACAGTGCTACAATAAAAAAAAAACATATTTGATAAATTCGTTTTTGCCAGATGCATAGAGAGGGACGTTCATTCCAGACATTACCATCTTTCATATGTTGATTCATCCTATAATTAACCTTTACTTATTAAAACCCGCTTGACATGGTACTTGAACACACTATCCGGAAAATGGGTAATGTGCATTGAGATTTTGTTGTAAATCCTAAGACAGAAAACAACAACAAGACAGACAACCTAACCTTAACTGCTATTTTTTTTTATGTCACAGGTGGTAAACGAACTAGTGGGTCACCTGATGTTAAGTGATCACCACCGTCCATGGACACTAACAACCAGAGGGGTCGCAAGTGCGTTGCCACCCTTTGGGGGAAAGGTTAGAGTAGGGGAAGGGAGGTGGGCCTCCGGCGCTCTCACTGACCGAACGAAACGCAACAATGCAAGCACTGTTACTTCACGTCGGTTTTCTATTAGAGGGTGGTAGTACCCCGGACGAGCCGACCCATTCATGCTGAAACCAGTAATAGCTTCAGCGTGGCTCTACCACCATCACTGCTCTTACTAAGCCTAGAACATGCGATGACCAGTATATCACTATATCTGGTTAACCTATGTCGGTCTTTTACTAAATCCACTTTATCTAAGATTGTTGGGGTTATACATTATATTATTAAAGACGCACTGGGACGCGAAAGATACCTTTTTCTTTTTTTTTTTTCGATCTGACTACGCTATTGACCTAGTAAGGTCTTAACAGCTTCACCGGACTACGAGGCGCGAGCGCTTAAGGCACTCAGCGCCTTTCGCGAGTTCCTATATTAATAACTGCTCGAGTTGCTCGTTTATATAGTAGCAATATGGTATGCGTAACAAAGTACTATTAAATATTGATGCTATCAATGATTGTCTTTCTGTCTTCAGTGGACGGAGGCTGGTCGTCTTGGTCAGAGTGGGAGGAATGCACTCAGGATGGAACCTCGCACACGATTTATGCAGACGATAAGCCAGACTTGTGCATGTGTCGTACAAGACGATGCGACAATCCAAGACCGACAAATGGCGGCCAGACGTGTAACGGTATGGACTTTTTTCCTTTCTATTTTTTTTTGTCCCCCCTTTACCTCGGACGTAATCCGAGACGTTGTTTTTCTACTTCCCTGTATCTTTATTATCATATGTTATAATTGCGGAGTGTTAAATGTGTGTGATTTTTATTGGTTCCTTGGTTTTATTTGCTTATCCTAGTTAAATTTCCTAACTTTTACAATAACTATAGTAATTGCCGTTTCATAATACATAATTTTTTCATTATATTAAAATAGTTTGCATATACATTCAATAGGAGTATCTTATTTTGTACTTATCCGCGTCTACAGCTTAATGGTATCTCATATAATATATGGTTAGTATTATATATTCTATTTGTAATTTTTTTTTTGTTTTTCCAAGTCGTGTTTTTTTTTCAAGTCAACTTTTTTTTTTGTTATTTGTTCCTTACATAGGTGTCGTGGTTCTCAGATGTTAACACTTATTTTAATCCTTTCTATTAATATCACTATATTAATCTAATTAATCTCCAATGAATATCTATTAAATACTGTTACGACCGTAGGTTAATCAAATGCTGTTTGTGTAAAAGAAATATTTTCTGTACTAAACAAGAAACAAATAGAGATACAATCATGTGGGTACAATACAAACAAACTTACATATATGCCGGCCGTACACGGTACGATTTACCTGAGAGGTCTTCTTGTGCTGGTTTATTTGCACATTTAAACCGAAGCATACATGGGAAAAGACCTGTGCAGTATATCATGTGGGTACAATACAAACAAACTTACATATATGCCGGCCGTACACGGTACGATTTACCTGAGAGGTCTTCTTGTGCTGGTTTATTTGCACATTTAAACCGAAGCATACATGGGAAAAGACCTGTGCAGTATCTTCAATGCGACGACACGCTGTACAGATAGTCCTCTTCGTATTCACTCTCATGTTTAGAATAGAACATTGTGTATGCGAACTTACTGTTAACAGTAAACAATGGATGAGTTATCGACCATGAAAACCAAAAACAATGAGATTATAAAAATAGTCTGTCTCGAACCTTGTCCTATCGTTCGAACAATGACGTAAAAATTCCAAAATTTATTACTCTCCCTAATTTAAAGTTGTATAAGCCCACAATAATGTACCAGAGCACAGTTCTATTCTAGACATGAGAACGAATATTATTATTTTGTTACGATATTAATATCATAATAAATATCCATATAAATGGATATACATAATTTGACTTAATATTAAAAATTATTTGAGACGGTATTAATTAAACGACGCAAGGTTATTAAAATAATTTCTTCCAATAAACAGGATGTAATCGATTGGTTATAGTAAGCAGATCATTGGGAATAATTATGTGAATTGGGAGAGGTCTATGTGCAAGTGGAAGGGATTAGTCTACATGAAATGGACTAAAATTAGAAAAGAATGGCAGCCACGTAATGGCAAAAGAAAAAGAGGAATGAAGCTGATGGGAGGGACAATCTAGTCTAGAAAAGCTACCAATAAAGAAGAATGGAAGCAGCTGGAAGAGGCTATATGTCACTTGACACGCTGACTACTGAACCGGGAAACCCGATGTGTTAGATTTAAGTTAAAACAATTTGTATGTAAAATCGTTTTTAGTATCAGCAATAAAGGCTAATTATATATACATATGTGCAAGTGGACAAAAAAAAAACTATTAAAGGTAGAATTTCCTTAGAAGACAAGCACTCTTTAAATGATTTTTTTACAAAAAAATGAGAGCTGAAATCACTTTTCAATAATTGTGAACCTTTATGTCCAGGTGCTAGCATATCGGTGACCAATTGCACGGTTCACGGTGGTTGGTCGAGCTGGTCAGCGTGGTCAGAGTGCTCCGCGTCGTGCGGTATCGCGGTCAAGTCGCGGCGGCGCTCGTGCACTTCGCCAGAACCGCGCTTTGGCGGAAGAGTTTGTGTCGGCTTCGATGTCGACGACATATATTGCAACAATCTACCACCGTGCCCGGGTAATTAACCATCATTTATCATTTAACCACCAAATAACCAAACTTCCTCTCATCCCATCTAAGTAAGGTCGGCACAACATGTTTTCTTTTTCCACTCTACCCTGTCATATTGGTGATGTTTTACGTAATAATCTTTGGTTATTATGCTCAACTGAAGTGGATGTGTAATACCATGGAGTATGGATTCTGAATTGCCACAAAAACTCTGGAAAGTTCAAGAACACCAGAAAACCAAGAACTCTAAAAAACTACACAAATGCGACTGGTTAATCGATAGCAATATTTTTACAGGATGATCAGGCTTTTTTTTTTGTTATTTGTTCCTTACATAGGTGTCGTGGTTCTCAGATGTTAACACTTATTTTAATCCTTTCTATTAATATCACTATATTAATCTGTATTACTAAATGCCTTTTTAATCTCCAATGAATATCTATTAAATACTGTTACGACCGTAGGTTAATCAAATGCTGTTTGTGTAAAAAACCTTGAAAAGGGCTCCTTTAAAGTTGTTCACTGAACCTGGGCCAGATTTTTTACGTCTAAAAGTATGGTTCCCATACTTTTAAAAGTCTTAGAACAAACTTTATGTAAGGTTCTCTTTGTTGTTTATTAGTATTCGGTTCTCATTGTTACGTTATGATTTACCTTGGAAAGGGCTCCTTGAAAGTTGTTCACTGAACCTGGGCCAGATTTTTTACGTCTAAAAGTATGGTTCCCATAATTTTAAAAGTCTTAGAACAAACTTTATGTAAGGTTCTCTTTGTTGTTTATTAGTATTTGTTTTTATATTATTATTTTATATGTTAAATGTGACCATGAATTACCATAGGATTGACTGATGTTAAATTTTAAACAGTCACCTGGTATATGACTATATATATAGGGACGCTAGTCAGCACAACTACCACCCACCCTCTACAAACTCAGTGCGTAATGCAAAACGAAATGGTATTTTAATATACTTTTTACTCAAATAAATCGAAATTCAATATTGTAATCTGTCTAAACGGCTATCATAGCGTGTTGAGCATCCTATAAGGGTGAGGTACGTGTACAGATCCGGCGTTAGCACCGATAGACGGCGGTTGGTCCACGTGGGGGGCGTGGTCCCCGTGTGTTGGGGGGTGCGGCGCGGCGGGGGGCACGCGGGAGCGGCGCCGCACGTGCTCGGAGCCGACGCCCGCACACGGCGGCGTCGACTGCGACGGAGCTAACACCGAGCGGCAAGTGTGCGACATGCGACCCTGTGAAGTCAAAAAAACAACCGCCTGGACACCCTGGGAACACATACCG
>MU159295.1:113337-243337 GCA_015888305.1 Antheraea pernyi | reverse complement strand
AGATTTTTCTGAATAAATAAATTTATGAAACAATGTCTTTGGTATTATTTAATTGTGATTGATATGTTACATCTATAGTGATGTGTTGAAGCTTAGTGGTATTATCATTTAATGATTTGGTTGAATTGATTGGTTAAAGTTTAAAATCTTTCTCTAAGCACCTACTAATGTGTCATAGCAGTTGTATTTGAGAGCTAGTTGCCTTCTGGGTTTAGCTTGTTACCGTCATCTGCTATGTATTTAAAATCGCAGGATATTGCGGTTAAATCCTTAATCTAATTGTACTAACCTATTTGTAAATATGTTTGTAGTAGGTAATATCGGAAACTACTGATCTGATTCTGAAAATTCTTTACTACAGGAAAATATATTTTACCCCCTAGTGACAAGTAAATTATATTGATATAGAGTAGTAAATTATAACAAAGTCGCGAGTGTTTACTAGTATAATATTTATGTAAAAAAAGTTTTAGAACCTATGGTTCTTTGTTTACATTTTGTCTCACGGTAAAATGAATGGACTATAGTTCTTATGTATCCTTTAAACAATTTTCTTCCGTGTCCATGTTAATATAAAGGCATAAGCGTCAAATCTTCTATATAATATTTGGTACATGTTCTTTTATCCATCTTTTTAATCTTAATCTCCTTGTTAATAGTAGCGTACCATCTTCTTTGTCTGAATTATTTCGTTTCTCTCACTCAGAGTATTTGTTAATTTCCAGTGTTTGTTAATTTCCATTGCCAAGTAGTTAATTCAAAGTTTCAACAAGACAGTGGCTCTCTTGTTAGAACTTTCCATGGAATTTTTGTGGCACCTCAGAATTCATGATCCGTGGTATTATTTTCCATTCACTTCACTTACGCACAATAAAGAAACTATATTACATAAAACACCACCAATTTTACAATAACCAATAACAAATTTGGCTAGCCACGATAAACATGCGTCAGCATAGTAATGTATAAAGATCTAGATAAACACTACATTTACATTTAACTCTCGCAATATATTAATAGAACAGAAATTAATAATAATATAATTATTCACTATAATGATGATGCAATTACTTTAATTTGAATGTAACAACAAACAAACTCTCTATCAACCCACGTAGTCTGCTCCGTGATATTGCTCCCACGCCACGTGAACACATCAGCGACGGGGTTTTATATCTGCACAATATATGTTATTTATAATAAGTCTTTTATATTTAAGAATTTATGAAGACATCCTTTAATATTACGACACCGCTTGCGTACAATTTTATCTTTATCTCTTTTTTTTCGGGCTGACTACGCTATTGGTCTGATGAGCGTTAATAGCTTCACCCGGGTTATTTACTTGAAAAAATATCCATAGAAAGTTTTTTAAAGTGAAAACTTCTTTAGGCGCGTTGAGCAGTATTTTTTGGCCGGAGATAAACTTACGAGTTCGCGTCATGACGTGCCAATAAGCGTGACCGATCGTACTGCGCTTGTGCGGCTTGCGTCACATTAGCGACGCGTAGTATAGCAGCCTGTGTACATCTAATATTTATTTTATATTGAGATTATGGAGCCCATCATAAGTTCGATTAGTTAATAAACTGTATACCAGGTGACTGTTTAGATAGTAGCAATATTTCTAGAGAACATATTACGCTCGATCCTCCAACTAAATCAATTAAAAAACAGATGCTTAATATTTGACCTAATTATCTAGAAAAACACAAAAATTATACACAATCCTCTACGCATCTATGTTAAAGCACAGTGTCAATGACCGTCGGGTGACTTCACTTTCATTTGAAAGGGAACGTGGAAACGACAGGAACAAAATAAAACGGTATTTTGTCCGTTTTACAATCGAAAGTTGTTTTAACTCCGGGTCGCCCATTGTAACTTTTGGCACCGGTCACTGCACTTTATTATTTTATATACATGTCTGTACTAAAAGATATAAAATACTATACTTTTGAAAGTCTTAGAACAAACTTTTACTTGGTTTTCTTCATTGTTTATTATTATTTGTTAATATTTCTGTTAATATTTGTTTGAATATTATTATTTTATATGTTAAATGTGACCATGAAGTGCCATATTCTAAAATACTGCGAGTGTCTAAACAGTCACCTGGTATAATTATTACTCGGAGAGACATAGATGTAAAAACCAGGCTAGTGTTAATAGTTTCAATAGGTATACAAATTATAAAATTCAAATAATTCAGACTATAATTAATTTCAAAATTCAGAAGAGAACACAGTTATTCCATTGTTTTGAGTTTTCACTTCTGTCGGCTGTCCTTATGACTACCACCACTTTTTTTATTACAAGCGTTGCCGATTGAATTTTATTTGAAAATCCTGTTAATTAATACTTATAATTCTAACAAAATATAACCTAACTTAGTTCAAACAACGTTAGATATAATGTTTTTTTTAATATAAATAGCATAATCTTGTAACTGTTTATAAATTAGGTGATGACGTCAAAGCAATGGTTGACAATAGAAGACTGGTTGGAGTGTACACTACCGTTGTGTAAACTCTTTGTAAGACATGAAGGTCGTCCAGAACGCTGTGAGAGTGAGGACGCTATTAGGGTGTGTTTCGCGTCGAGCAGAATAGGCGGAGACACCCTTATTGATGGAGAATCGCAGGTAATAGTCCGGTAACTCTATTATTATAGATACGGACTAGTATATGGTAACAGCATAACAATTCCTAACACTAAAAGAATTAAAACTAAAGATTTGCACGAACTCAAGATGTTTTACAAATGCATTTTACGGTTTAAAAATACTGTTCCAAACATTAATGGAAATACTGAGATCTTTGCTTTCAATAATTTAAAGAAATAAACAGATCTCTAAGAATTATTTTAAGGAGTTAAAATCTTACATTTTTGCCAGGAATCACTGTCAATGTTTATGATGCCAGAGCTTTTACCGACGATGATATCGGTGGAGGCGTTGGAGGATAACGAGGTACTGAAAGTGGAGGGCGTACGGATGTTCAGCAGAATATGTGACAAGAAACAAAAGACAAATATAGAATTACTCGAAGAACCTAAAATCGTATGTAGTCCTACATTATTACTCTTAAATTTTACAATGAAAATCTTATAAGTAATCACGTCCAAAGCCCTAAATACAGTTTCGTTAAATTTGTCAACCTTAGAAGGCAATTTAACTGATAATATATTTTTTTTGTGTTAAATAACTACAAGATCTTGAAATTAACATAAAAATATTCTTTTTCATATCAGGTAACGGTATGTCTAATGGATGCAGAAGACTACAGTTCCCTACCTATAAGCCAATGGGAAGAAGACAATGTCCTCCGTGAACTGAATAAAAGCTTGCTTGCATTTCAACAGTCACCAATGAAAAGCAGAGAAAATAATAGGCACGAAAGACGCCTGTCACCCATAGGCAAGTTAACGAATGATTCATTGACATTAACATTTTACACATTTAAAAGTAACTAACGAAAATTTAAAACACACGTCAAGAAATACTATTTTTGAACATTATCCCGGAAAGGCAAATTATTTAAGGAATTGTACCTACGGAATAAAAATAGTACCCATAGATTTATTTATACACACTCTTAGTCATTCTACCGTCGTAAAGAAAAGGGACATTTCGAAATAAAACACTTTCGATCAACAATAACTAGATATCGGGTCGGCGCGAAAAATACGTCTCGGTTAATAACAGCTCACTTGAAATGTGAGCTTTTATTTTGTTTAGTTTCTTTGAAACACAGCCAATGTAAGCACGTTTCACAATGCCGCAGTGTACTCAAAAGATACAAAAATAATACCCGAAAAAGCAATTTAACGGCCGGAGTATCTTTCTTTCGCTAAATACATGTTGAATAAGTTATATTTTAAGCTGGAAACTAACAAATAATATCAAATTTTGAACAAAATTACTGATTTTAAAACTGTGGTACAAATTTGGTCAATGCTCGCCAACCACGCACGATAACGGGAATATGTACTTTATTTATTGCGTGTTAAGGTTGAATTCACACTAAATGTTGTTTATGTTGTCTTTTCATTTGTAAGTGACGGGAGTAATTTATTGCTTTGCTCGTTTTATCGTAAGGTATTAGATAATATTTTGAACATTCGTGACTTTATTACTAGGTGTCATGGTTGTGATTAGGTTGAACTTAAAACTCTTTTAAAACTTTTTGCTCCCTTTCTTATTAAACAAATAGCTACATAAGTATATATTTACGCGGACAGGATTTAGCTTCGATGTTGTACGTGACCCTTTATCTAGTTATTGTTGATCGAAGTGAAACACAAACCGGAGCAGAGTAGATGAATTTGTAGTTATTTTTATCTTACGCCTTTAGCGAATTCCCAACGTCTAAGTTGTTTTGAAACGTAATTCTAGAAGATACAAGGCTCTAGAGTAGACAAACAAAAGATAGTATTATGCTTTGTGTTCTTTTTTCTAATAGACATCAATAGCCAAACGTAAACTTAAATTCATTACCTCAGAACGATTGTTTCTTTTCTAAATCTTATTAAATTACGTTAAAAACGTCTATATGAAAAGTGAGTGATTGAGTGAGATAAAAGATAGTAGAGAGATCACCAAAAATATTAACAGGATAGATAGACTAACGCTCAGTGGCAACTGAAGTCATTTGATTCAATAACTAGCCTATGCCCGCGACTTCGTCCGCGTTGAATAGTTACTTTGGGCTAACGCTAACACGCAGCTGAAGCTCTCAAAAGGAAAAAGAAACCCGACTTTGAAACATTCTCCATTGGTGCTCCGCTCCTATTGGTCTTAGCGTAATGATATATAGCCTTTCTCAATAAATAAGCTATCTAACACTGAAATAATTTTTCAAATCGGACCAGTAGCTCCTGAAATTAGCCTGTTGAACCAAACAAATAACCTTTATAATATTAGTATAGTCTTCTCTCGTACTTAACTGGAGCCGTCATTCAAATTACAGTAACTTTTGATAGAGTGGACCGATTTTAATGAAATAAAGATTAAGTTACTCTCGAGGATATACTTTACAATGTAGTTTTATTGTGAACCCAGTACTTTATCATTGATGCGTGTTCTTGCAAACAGACAGACATACAGTCATGTCTAAAAATGATTGAAATGTATTCTATTACTTATTCCTAGACATCTGCAACAATTTTTTTTTCCAAAAAGTACAGACATTAGTTTTACATTCTCATTATACGTATAGATTACATGGTCGTACTGTAAAGGGAAGATTTGGTCTCATTTTCTCTGTAAATACAGCTGGTTATGTATGATGGTGGTAGAGCCACGCTGAATCTATTACTGATTTCAGCATGAATGGGTCGGCTCGTCCGGGGTAGTACCACCCTCTCACAGAAAACCGACGTGAAGTAACAATGCTTGCATTGTTGTGTTTTGTTCGGTCAATGAGAGCGCCGGAGGCCCACCTCCCCTCCTCTCTCCTCTCCCTCACCCTCCCCTAACCCTTCCCCCAAAGGGTGGCAACTCACTTGCAACTCCTCTGGTGTTGTTAGTGTCCATGGACGGTGGTGATCACTTAACATCAGGTGTCACCTGTTCACCTCCTGTTCATCACCTGTTCGTTTGCCACCTATGACATAAAAAAAAAAAAAAACTTAGAACATAATATCGCAAATGACGACAGACACGTCCCGTTCTTTAGACAAAAGCATTGATGTTTAAATAAGTTTTACTTTGGAAAGAATTCGCTTAGTATTTTATAGTGAACTGTTAATTTATGAAGACTAGTAATGATTTTAATTACAGGCGAATCGCTCAGCCACACACCGCCAGAAGTAGAAGCAACTGTTGTTATAAAGCAGACTTCGACGTGCAGTACTATAAACAGTTTTAATAGCAGAAGTCCATCACCACAAAACTATTGTGCAGCCACACTCAATCTTAACGACCCTAGTTAGTACTATTTCATACATCTTATCACCGGTTCTTTATTATAGATTGTCTAAGTGGTTTTGAGTGCATTATTTCGGATGTCTTATAGAATTTGATTGTAAAGCTGAATGTATCAAAATAGTCCTTTTTAGTAAATAACGTTTAATTAAGCCCTTAAAATGAAGAACTTCCGAAGTTTTTTTTTGGTATACGTTATATCGATAGTAACTTTTGCTCGCGACTTCGCTCGCGTTAATTGTGTATTTGGTCTATCATTCAGGAACAGTTCATTTTTTCAGTTCATAGACACGGGTAGAATAATTATATATATGTATATAAAGAAATATTTTATTTTAATAGGTGTAGAGTTATCGAAACGCAAATGTTGGTTATCGCCTGACGGCGGTACTCTGAACAATAGGCGAGGAAGGTTCATTGTTCTCGGTTCATCGGGCGAATGTCTTCCCGTTACACGCAGTCTACCACACAATTTGGACACACAGGAGGACAGCCTTTACTCCAGTTGCAACTCTAGTGACGATGAGTACCACAGTGCAAACGACAGTTTTGACTATGGTCAGTATTAGAATTTTATTCTTTACTAGCTATGCCCGCGACTCCATCCGCGTGGAACCTAATGTAAATAAGCAGTGACTAATAAACCTGAAATAAATCATCTGAATGTGCTAAGTCCGTTTGCATATCTACTTTCCTCTCGTACCTAAGTCGCGTCATCATTAAAATTACAATAACTTTCCGTGAACCGATTTTAATGAAACCAAGACTAAATGTTACTCCAGGATATTTTTTTGTTTTACCGTGTACGCAGTATTTTAGCAGTGATGCGTGCCCAAACAAACAGACAGACAGAAATGTCTAAAAATGATTATATAATCTATATATTAATACGTGAAGTCCAAACTGGGGATACAAAGTTTGAGAGAAATGCGCGAACGGATGAACATGAAACTTGGGATAGTTAACGTTTATATGGAGGAGAAGTGCAGAAAGCTATTTACTTTATATAAAATGCATTAGAAGTACATTAAATTAATTAAAATATGCATTACTCACACTACTGCTTCAATTTTACACAACATATACACACATGTAAATAAAAAAGACATTTTGACATCTGTCAATAAAGAACTTCAAAAGAGGTTGTGAAGGAGGTTGCTATGCTCGACTGTATGTATTATTTTACTCTTACGTTCCAATTACCCTTTTTCATTCTACATTCAACTTTAAAAAATCAATGAACTATGGTCGAATGTCGACCACTGGGCGCCCACTAGTATATTTTATTACTTATTCCAAGACACGTGCAACATGTTTTTTCACAAAAATTTAACAAGTACAGACACGTTAGATCTACATTCTTATTATATATGTATAGAAGATACCGTAGTTGTTAAATAAAGAGAAAGTTTTTAATGTTAAGTAATCATTACAGCCAAAGACCACGAATAACCGATCTCGAAATTTGGTACTGTTCCATATTTCCCTCCGCATAGCGGAAAGATAAATCAACCATATAAGATAGATGATTTCTATTCTACAATACTGTTTAAAGATTAAATCATTATAATTATTATATAATAATGATTATATATATATATTAATAATGATGTGATGACATAATAAACAGAATACTACAGGACGTTAGATGGTTTCAGGAGGCAGTGAAGACGAAGGCAGAGGTGAGAGTGCTCGGCCAAATTCATTCCAATATTCAAATGAATTATCAACCATAGAGAGGCGGATATCTTTTGCCGATAGGTTACGAGAAGCACTTCGAAGAGAAGCGGAGGACTCTTGCACCACTAGTACGACTGGAGACTGGTCTACGGATAGTTCCAGTTATGCTGTCGGCATCAGTATTTCTGGTGCCGAAGTCAATGACAATGATATCAGGTAAATTTAAATTGATTTATAGTTATTTTGCAGGGTTTTTTTTGTCATGAAAATCTATAATGCAAAAACAAATCGAACGGTCATGATTTGTTGCACGTACGTGTTTACGGAACTACTATTAAAAGGGAGCAGATACTATATTATAACTTATTCTTTCTTCACCCTATAACCTTTAAACATATGTTCGCAAAACTCCAAACTGTAGATTTTGAATTGAAATCCCAGATAAAGGCCAGTCGCATCTGGCAAAAATTCGACTTACGCTCATACATATACCCACAAATATTTATTTATTTTCAGAGTGAAACGAGGTGGTTCCGTTGGATTCGTACTGACAGAAAAAGAAACCATGAGCAACGGTAATCTGTCTCCAAAACATTGTCAGTTAGGCAGAAAAGACACTGGAAATAGTTCCAAATATAGCTTCAGTACTGAATATACGTATGTATTTTAATTATTAATGTTCATTTAGACTTTGGTTTCTCGTTTAGTCTAATCTCATTTTTAATATTTCCCAAATCCATAATTGAAACACCTTTTGAAGGTAGTCCGACGATAATAAAGATGTGGTGTCGTGGGACACCAGGTAGGAAAAAAAAATTAATTAATTAAAGTACCGATTAACCGATATTTCAAAATCAAAATACTCTTTATTCAATTTAGGCCCTGAGAAGGCACTTATGAACGTCAAAGCTACCATTAATGAATTATAATTATAATTCACCGATTAATTAAATTAATTCAACGATTAATTTCACCGAATATTCGAAAGAAAGAAGGACAAAGAGAAAGGTATTATACACTACTCGCTTGTGTATACGACTGTCGCGCCTGCACACGTCTCCTTTAACGGTTTTATTCCACGCACTTTTTCTTACGGTTTTACTATCGTATTTTTTTCAGTTCGGTCGCGCAGCAAAATCCCTATCTCCTCCAAGCCTGCCGTAAGGAACTTCGTTCCAATATTGAAGGAAGTTGCTAATTTTTTTTTTAAACAATAAAATCAATGTTAAAATATTCAAATTAATTAACTGCAATATAAAACTTTGTTCGTCCGTTTTATTTTTATCTTAAGATAAGATCCTCGTTAAGAAAATGTTGACCAGTTGAAAATATTTTTATTTTCTGTCTATGGTACATCAGATTAGAAGATCAATCAGATGCCAACAAATATCATAGTATAATATAACTGGTAATACCATAGATAAGTTCCATTGTGTATACTTTAGCACAAAATATAATAATGTATATTATCTATACTGAAAGAGGTAAAGTTTGTGGATATGGTAATACATTGTAATCTCTGGAACCATCGGTTCCATTCTAAAAAATATCTTACTGATAGAAAGCTATATTCGAATTGATGATCATTTGACTATTATTATAACATAAAGACGTAATTAATGCGTACGAAATCATAGGTCTGTTCTTTTTTTACTAAAATAGTAGTAAACGTTTCTTCAATATATGTTAGACTAGCGGGCCTGGCGGACGATGTCCCGCCCTGATAATAAAAAAACCTTAACAAATTATATACCAAAATATTCCTTATGAATTACTTTATTACTGGTGACTTTATAACCGCATGAAGATCCGTTCATTCGTTTTTGAGTTTATCGCGAACAAACAGACAGACAGACGCAGTAGGGGACTTTGTTTTATACTATGTAATGATAAACAATTATATAAAAAATATTTCTAGAAATTCATGCAAATGCCGAAGTACCTACTTATTGAATTTGGGTAAAATAATTGAGGCAACAAATAACATACGCCATATTACGTACAATAATAAGTATGAACAATGAGAGGATACGTCGACTTTGATTAATTGTAGCAAATGCGTGACTTAATATCCATTAAAACACATTTTACAACACAAGTTTTAATGGTGGTAGAGCCCACGCTGAAACTATTAATGGTTTCAGCATGAATGGGTCGGCTCGTCCGGGGTAGTACCACCCTTTCATAGAAAACCGACGTGAAGTAACAGTGCTTGCATTGTTTCGTTCGGTCAATGAGAGCGCCGCAGGCCCACCACTCCTCTCCTCTCCTTCTCCCTCCCCTAACCCTTCCCCCCAAAGGGTGGCAAGGCACTTATAACTCCTCTGGTGTTGTTAGTGTTCATGGACAGTGGTGATCACTTAACATCAGGTGACCCATCTGTTCGTTTGCCACCTATGACATAAAAAAAAATGTTTCATTCCTATGAGACATAGACTTTCCGAAAAGTTACTAAACTATACCCAACCATAACAACTGACAGCATAACAACAGGAGGGACGAATAAAATGCGAAGAGATTCTGGTTCGAGTGGACCACGAAAAGGAAACAGTCTTAGCCACAATACAATAGCATTACTTCTTTACACTGAAGAAGAGCGCTATCCTATACATATGCCACAGACTTCCAACGGTACATTTGTTTTAATATTGACTATTATTATTACAGTTCCGAACTAGAAGAGGTATACGAACAGTTCAACCAGTGGCTCAACGATCCGATCGTCGATAGCGACTCTGGTGAACACAAAACTAGAGAGTTAGACTCCCGAGACTTGGCTGTGATCAGGTGAGCCAACCTTACCAGTGTTTATTAAATTGCATTCTACACCAAAAATATATTGATTTCTTCAAATACCAAGAAAACTAAACTTTCTTCTATGAACGATGGTGATCACGTAACATCAGGTGACTCACCTGCCCGTTTGCTGTCTATATAAAAAAAAACAAAGTAATTAAAATTAGCGTTTGTAAACTTGAAAACCTAAAAAAAGTTACCACTATTCGCTGTTTTGACAGTATTGTTATCTACATAATCCTGTGATAGACATTTCCCGGCAGTAACATTTGAATTTGCAATGCTATTTATTTATTTATGTATTTATTTCCCTTTAAAATTACACCGCTTTCATCATTAGCATGAAAATATTTCTGCCGTCCGAAGAAAGGAGTGCAACTGTCATTTTATGCAACATTCAGGAAACTAAAAAACGAGCTAGACGTCACTAAATACTATCCACCATTCAACTTTCCACCGATTTGTTATTTCAGTTAGATACGCCTATTTTTACTTTCGGTGGCAGATCTATTTATTCTCTTCAAAAATTTTGTACATCCAGCCAGTCCCTTACTTTTCATAAAAATATTGGGGCACGAGCACCTAAAACTAAGACCACCAGCTTTACGGAGAGCCTTAAAATATCGATATCGTTATTTACACTGAACGGAGCTAAACCAGCCTCAAATTCTGTGTACATGATATGGATATGGACATGAATCTTAAGCCGAAACAACCCCAAATAGCATTGCAAATGTACATGCAATGGGTATGGACATAAAGGATCCTAACATCAATTGAAACTTACATATTTTCTCTTTATACTCTTGTAAGTTTTAGGAGTTTGACCACGATCTCACTCGGAGTTAAATAACAATGTGGTCTAAGATGGGAAATACGTGTACTATTTCTCAAATGCAGTTATAGAAACGCACGGAAATGGACCAGGCGACAGATTTTCCACTTGAGGGTGGTAGCTAGGTAGGGGAACTTATGAAAAGCCCTACTACTATGGTTTCATGACGACGTTTCCTTCACCGTAAGTTCTAGCTCATTCCCGAATATTCGAACCTACGTCGATTGACATAATGTTGGAACAAGCTGTCAAGTAAGGCTAATCCGTCCATAGACACTAGCAATACCTGGAGAGTTACAAGTGCGTTGCCAGCCTATGTTTGGAGGGAGGGGGAATGAGAGGGAGGGGAGGTTGGTCTCCGGCGCTCTCACTGACCGAACGAAACGCAACAATTCAAGCACTGTTACTTCACTTCGGTTTTCTGTGAGAGGGTGGTACTACTCCGGGCGAGCTGACCCATTCATGCTGAAACCATTAATACCTTCAGCGTGGCTCTACCACCGAAAACAATCATTGTACTTCATTTGAACGGCTAAACACATTACACTGTTTTACTTCACTGAGAATTCCGGGTCATTCTCAAGGATTTGCATCTATGTTGATCGATACGGCCTTAAAATCGCTAACCCAGTGGTTGTTGATGACTCATCCAGTTTCTTGCCAGTGTTCCTCTCGATGACTGGGTTGTTTACCGAACCGGGGGTAGTTGTGACGTTCATAAGTGCCTTCTTAGCACCTAAATTGAATAAAGTATATTTTGATTTTGACTCAGTGGACATCGTCGTTTTAATTTAGTTTACTGTTTACATTCAGATTCGCGGGTTCGTTACTAAAACGTACTCTGAGCGAGTCGATGGCGAGCGGCACCGGTGGTGTCGGCGCAGAACAGTCTGCCGAGGCGGCGGAACTGTACGGGAGGGATGCGCGGGACAAAGCCCCGAGACGGCTCGCGCTCGCAGCCAGATCTCTCTCCTTGGAACTCGCTAGGCATCGGCATCGACTCGCTGCACAATTGGTGAGTTTCATCTACCAAAAAGCTATTCACGACATTAATTACCGGGTGATATTTGTGGTGCAACGATTTCGAAGTAAAGCCCCAGAAAATCTCCCTATAAAATATAATCTTTTGATAAAAGAAAATCAATATTAAGAATTAAAGTCACTTTACATATTTGTCTGGGTGTACATTTAGCTCTTCTATACTGGATAACGGATTTTCATTCGGTTTTCACTATTATTCGGAGTATTTACTCCGAAAGGTTTATACGCACAATGCATGCATATTATATTTATAAAGAGTATGTATGACAACTGTGTGAAGCCAGGGCTGATTGCAAGTACCAAAATAAAAAAGAAATAGTATATAGTATTATCTAGCGCATAGGTGGTATATGTAGGTCTATATACTAGGTATATTATACCTATGTGTGCTTCGGGACTTGAGTTCCTCTTTTAGGCCAGGTTTACTTATTATCGGTCACACCGTATCCTTAACACCAATGGAGAATATTATGAAATCTTACCCACAATCATATAAGTCGAAGAAGAAATCAAGAAACGAACATGTTTTCCTCAGTATCTTTGCATTCCACTTCTGGTTACGAGCCTTCTCACGTTGGGGAGATGGGAAACTATAACTCGCTATATACTATCATCGATATATGGATTATTTAAGTCTAATACTGCAAATGAAATTAACCAAAGTAGAAATCAAACTGGGAATCCTCGTCATTATAGTCACAGTTCCTAATATACAAGGTACAACTTAAAAAAATCATTTCATAGTATAAAACAAAGTCCCCTACCGCGTCTGTCTGTCTGTCTGTTCGCGATAAACTCAAAAACTACTGAATTTTCAAGCGGTTTCCAACAATGGATAAAGTGATTCATGAGGAACATTTTGGTATATAATTTGTCAAGGATTTTTTTTATAATCAAGGCGGAACAACGTTTGCCGGGCCCGCTAGTTATATCATAAGTTGCTGTGCAAAGAGTTATTATTGATTTACAACGGGGATGAAACAGGCTGACACTTGTTTAAATAAAGAATTATACTTTTCTAATAATTTTACGCTTATATTGTGTCGTACTTAACAGGTTGTTTTTAATTACGTCAATCGAGGACGAGGAGTGTGGTCTGGGAAATTCTTCCGTCAAGTTATATGTATATAGTAAAATATGTATTATCATCTTTAAACATTATTACTAGCTGTGCCCGCGACACAGTCCGCGTGGAACCTTATGTAAAAAAATCAGTGACTAATAAATTCATCTGAATGTATTAAGTGCATTTACTCATCTACTTTTCTCTCGTACTTAAGTCGTGTCGTCATTAAAATTACAATAGCTTTTGATAGAATGAACCGATTTTTATGAAACCAAGACTAAATGTTTATGATTTTCTTAGTGAAGTTATATCGTGAACGCAGTACTTTAGCAGTGATGCGTGTTCAAAAACACAGACAGACAGGAATACATTTCTAAAAAAAATAGTGTGTGGTGTCCCTCCGTGCGGAAGAAGTGAAACTTCGTAATGTGGAAATGAAAATAGGAAGGGGTGGAAATTGATTGTTAGTGATATCATATTGTTCCTTTAAAACAAATGTTATTAACATTACTTACAATTCACAATGAATCGCATCTATTAATTATCATTTTCGAGTGGAGAGATAGCCAAATCTATAACATTTACAATGGGATTTATGATAACTACAGTAAGATACGAAATGTTTGAGTTCTATTTTTTCAATATTTCTTGCAAAACCAGGCATCAAGGAATATTGGACGCTACTCGTTGCTAACGCTCGCGCTGGCCTGTAACAGGTATATATACTACGCGCATGCGTTCGAGTGTCACGCATTCACTCTCGCTCTGTCTCTTGCATAGATGCATAGATTATATATAAAATAAAACATAGATGTAAGCCGTTCTGCACACATGATTCAAAATGTACTGGATACATTTCGATCTAATTTGTTTACTTTCAGTTCTTAGATAGTCCTTATCTAAAAAAACAAATATGATATCTGCATTTAATATAAAATTATTAAAGTTTTTCTTGTCGTGGACAAGTGTGGCTAGCGGAGTGGTGCGCATGCGCAAGAGACGAGAATTAAACAGATAACATTGTTTACAAATAACTGTTGTTTGCGAAGTATATTTTTTCTTATATATTTTTTTCTTTATGTATAAAATATATTGTTAAGATACATTGTTAACAACGAATACGAAGTCACGAGTATCAGCTATTTTATATATGCAGATAACCTTTTGTATATGTACGGGATTCTTATATAAAATATCAGTAGTAATTAACGCATAAATATTTACTGGTACGGAGTAAAATACGGCAAGATATCAAATACTTTATATAATAAATAATACTTCTGTAATTACTAATATCAAATTGTGCTTGATATTTTATTTTATAATATAAGAATTATTGTAGTCTGAGTAATAATAAGTCTAAAGACTATGGTCCCGCTATATGTTAGAAGATCGTGACAAATTCAGTTTATTCTCCCTGATCTTACCCTGATAATGTAAAAAAGGTTACAAAGCGTTTATAAGTGTCTTTTGTCTCTCTGCCTCTCCAACTAGCATTTTTTGGCATTCATCATATAAAAATATGCCTTAAATTATAAATACTATATAGCATGGAACACATGTTAATTCGTACTATAATAGCGGCACGCCATGATGACCGTTTTGACACATTACAATAGGGACGTGAAATGTAAATTTATTTTCGAAAACCATATAATCAAATATCGCTTTGCGTTGACGCGAGTTTGCTGTAGGTGGAAGTTGTGCTGTTCAGAAATCCTAGAAAATTATATATAAGCTATAAATATATACTTTCGAGTTTTGAACGGCTTTTTGAGCTGAGTTTTTCAAACGGCGCTGTTTTTTTGGTAGTAAAAACGTGAAAAGATTTGTCCACGTGACCATATTGTATAGTTAGATACAGCTATACATATAAATAATGTATAAATCAGTATACTAAATTTATGTTATGTCCTAAAATTCGATAAATTTTAAGACTAACTGCACCTCACTATTGACAATAAAGAATATAAATTTGGTCCTTCTAACGTACAAAGCTTCATGAGCGGACAAACCTTAAAATGGCCATTATAGCGTGCCGCTATTATATTTTAACGTAAATAGGTTAGTGTGTACATACAAAGATTAATATTAAGAATAATATTAACATTGAAAAGGCTAAACGGATGACCATTACATATGTTAATCAGATAACGAATTTAAAACATTGTACAAAGTTAAAATTCCCTAATTCGCTTTAAACCAAACCGCCACTTATCTGCCACTTTGATACCACTTGCAAATAAAACTATACGCAAATAATTAAATAAATCTGTAAATTTGGGGGATATTGCTTAAATATTGCGATCAAATATTAATACTATTGACAGAACGCTTATATATGTTTTGACAGAAACGTAAAGTAAAAGAGTCAATACCGGAGGAGATATTAGAGAGCGCGCGAGAGGGAAGCATTGACAAACACCGGGACACAGAGTCGGAAGGATCGCGCTCTCTCAGCACCTCCACAGAGACATGCGCCACGCAAATATCAGACAAAGACAATAGGAAGAAAAAATTAAACTGGGTCATAGACATGATTGTAGATACTATAGAAGAGACCGTAGAGTGTGACCCGGTCACTGTAAAACTAAAGAAACCTAAGGTCAGACGTGCACCTGTCTGTCGCTAATAATCCTCAAATATAATCACTCTCAGATACTAACAAAACAAAATAAACACGATTACTATCGTCTTTGCTTTCTGTCGAAACATATGATAATTGTGCATGTATGATAGTATAATTAATATCCTGGTTTTATTTTCAAACCTGTAATTAATTATAATACCTTAACTCGTAATGTTACCCTGTCTTTACAAACTAGTTCCTATTACATACTTATAAAGCAAGGCTGGCAAATACTTCATCACGCCTTGCAAAAATTAAAAAGAAACAAATGTTCTTTTTTGTTTGTTCTTTTAGTTCTTTTCGGTTTTATTTTGTGGCTAATATAGGTGTAATGGGAGGAAGTAAAACATAAATATTAAAACAGTATATTAATATTTACGTATCTACAAAAACCAGCCAAAACTATGTTATACATAAATTAGATAAATAATAAAAGGTAATTTGATGAAAAAAATTGGAACATATTGAAGCATCTATTTAATGTATTTTTTGTTCAATCTACTAATGATTAGTAAATGTACTCGAAAATTAATGAAACAATAAAAGGTGCCCTAAATTTATGACCTGAAGTCATACACTATACAGGCTGAAAGTATAGACAGTAGCAATATTTATGGTGATTAGTCGGTACTCGATTCTCGTCCTAAATCAATGAAAAAAATAGGTGCTTAATATTTGACTGAATTATCTAGAAAAATACAACAATTATACACAATCCACCGGTCATTGCACCTATTTTTATTACGATTGTGTTTATACTTTTTAAAGACTTAAAACAAACTTTAATTTAGGTTATCTTTGTTATTTATTAATATTTGTATGAAGTTTACTGAATACTGCGATTGTTTAACCTTTCACCTAGTATAGTAACAGACTATAAGGAAAAATGTACACATGGCCATTAAACTACATACTAAGCATAGCTAAGGCGAAACCAGGGAGGGAGTACAGATGGTTCAAATAAATTAAGGAGCTGAGACTTGAGAGATCGACTATACAAATTCAATAGCATTAATTACTTTTTGGGCCCATAAGTACGAGCATACCATCCAAAGTGAGCAAAACGTGAAAGAAAATTATCATTAACATGTAATTTGTTTCGTTATATTTTTATCACAAGTTTACATGCATTTTTTGGTTATTTATGTATATCATTGATAAGGGAATCAGTCCCAAAGACTAAAAGGAGCACTCCGTACTCAGTCTATGCCTTGTGCCCCGCCAAGAAATAAATTCGAGTCCTCCCTTGCATAGTTGCATATTCTTTACACAAAAGTCACTCATGTGCGGGATGGGTATCGAATTCGGAAACTCTCGGCTTACACTGTTTACTACAACCGCGGCACCCTTGCCACCAGATCTGTCGATAATATTTAACAATGTAGATAAATGAGTTATGTTGACTGGTATCATGAAGCTAAAACATGTAACTGACTACTTTTTAGGTTCACTTACTTGTATTAAAATATTCATCTAAAAATAAGAACATGTAAAGCTTATTTCGGATTTCGTACCAGAAAATTCTAGAATCTATGAGCAACCCTGAAGGACCAAAACGGTCCAAACGAATATATCAAAGGTGGAAAGGTGTAATTGACTAATATCTAATTATATGTTAATATTTGCTCGTGGGTCAATTTGCCATTATTCCATTATAATAGGTTTATCTTAATGCAAATAAACATTACACTAACTTAACAAAGGATGTCTGCATTTAGTTGCATGAGAATCATTACGAATTTAAAAATGCCTAATTTTTCAGTTACAATTTCGCCTTTATAAACTATTTTTTTAGGACTTTAATCGTCCCTTACGATATAAGTTGCGCGTTTTTGGTGATATTGGTAAAGTACCTACTGAGTTTTCGCTCGCAGCTTCGCTTTAATGTAAGTTTAATCTATCCTTCGGAAACAGTACTTTTTTCAGCATAAAAGGTAACTTGTGTCCTTTTCTGTACCCCTGACAACATGTATCCAAAAATATATGATTATCGATTGAGCAGTTAATGCGTGAAAGCGTAGCAAATTCCCTTTCACATTTATAATACTCGTTAGAATTAGGATTCACATTCATAATAATTCTAATAATTCATTATTCACTCAATACTTAATATAAGCTACATTTCACAATACTAACGGATACCAATTGACTAACGGTCGTGTCTAACTTTATTCACTTGTGTGTCCCGATTGTAACTCTACTTATGTAGAGTATTATGTAGAGTAGAAGTATTGTGGAATCCAGATACATTCCAATGAATATTATATGTTCTTATTTACAGCAAGCCTTATTGATTAGATACAAATAAGAGAAAATAAAACAGTTCAGTACATATTTCTTCTGTATTTGTCAACCAGTTGTCTTAACGAATTTCTTTTATTGGCGAGCTTTAAGTATTATCAATATAAAAAAGGGTATTTTTTCCACCATATTGACGAGTCTCCATACATACATCTATATAGGTATATTGTCTATTTGCACATGAAAAAAAAACTTAGTAGCCTTCATTGTTATGAGGTTCGAATTTCAAACATTGAACGGCCACTAGTTACAAGATTCTAGGATTATTAGAAAACAATACATAATTTTTCATGTCGTTGTCTTACTAGCTGAGTTCGCTGGCTCACAAGATAGTATCGGGCGGGTCGTGCCGGCCTGTAGCGACGGGCAATTGGGGTTGCGGGCATCGTCAACGCGGCCATCCGCAACTCAAATTGGTTTTGCAATGGCTCGCTGCAAGCGTCGCCGGTGTCCCCGCTCTCATCTACTACACATTCGCCAACGAAAGTCTTTTTAAGGTAATTATTATCTATTATAAGTCTAGGGAACTCATTGTTAAAAAACTCAAAAGTCATAATTCATAAAGACTAGCTTTGATTTTTGATGTATAAATGTGTTTTAAATCAAAGGATGGGCCTATTAATATGTACTAGTGGGCGCCCAGTGGTCAACATTCGACCATAGTTCATTGTTTTTTTAATATACTTCTATAATCAAAGGTTTTCGTCATGGCTTCACAGTTATTTGCCACTCTTTATTTTAAATTATATAAACATTTAATTTTTTTTTAATGTTTATATAATTTTTTAAAAAGAGTGGCAAATAACTGTGAAGCCATGATGTAAACCTTTGATTATCGAAGTATACCCTTTGACAAAAGAAGCCTAATAAAGTTCAAACTTTAAAAAATCAATGAGCTATGGTCGAATGTCGACCACTGGGCGCCCACTGGTAATAATAGTTATATGTTATAATATCATTGTTTAATGTTGAATCAAAAAAGGTAATTGGAACGTAAGATTAAAAAAATACATACAGTCGAGCATAGCAACCTCCTTCGCAACCTTTTTTGAAGTCCTTTATTGACAGATGTCAAAATGTCTTTTTTATTTACATGTGTGTATATGTTGTGTAAAATTTAAGCATTAATGTGAGTAATGCATATTTTAATTAATTTAATGTACTTCTAATGCATTTTATATAAAATAAATAGCTTTCTGCACTTCTCCTCCATATAAACTTTAACTATGCCAAATTTCACGTTCATCCGTTCGCGCAATTCCGTTAAAAAGGGGTACAAAGTTTAGGCTTCACTAATCGTTTTATACTTACTTATATATAATGAATGAAAATTTGGCCATTCAAAGAAAAAGAGGCTCATCCGTGATTTTTTGTTATATACATTTTCCTATAATTTTCACAAAATAATAGAAGGAACATTGAATAATATATTATTTCTGACAGCTCGACACTCTCGTCAGAGTTTTGGCAGATCGAAAATGGACTGTGGGTCAACTAGCGCGAGCCACGGTGAAGTTCTCGCGACAAGTTCTCCACGAGCCTCACATTATTCCCGATAACCACTCGCTCTTCGACGAACTAATCGGAATCGAGAGAATACTTGACGACACATAGCTAAAGCTTTATCGACTAAGACATAAGGTTCACACTTCTATATATTAATCATTTATTTGGCTCGCAACTTAGGAGCTCACTACTACATTACGTTTACGAATACGATTTCCTATAGGTTAAGATTGAAAAATGTTAATTGCATCAGCTTTATTGTTTTAACTGCACTGTTTGCATTTACTGTCTATTAATTTAAATATATGACAAGGTTTACCACATTATTTCAAAAATTCGTAATGAAAACACTTGTATTCTTTAATTAGTGAGAATTTAAAGTCGATCTAATTTATAAGGTTCATTGAATTTATCAACTCTATACTCGAAACGTGTAAAAAAAAATTGAAACCATTTTTCGAACCGGTTTACGATTTAGAACAGATTTTTCGTTATAAATCTATTTTTTTTTATAATACCACTGAAAATATTCTTGTTCTTTCATTAATATTTTGATTTTAATATTTTTAAACGTGTGGTAACCTTGGTAATGACTCTGTATAATGTCTGAGCGACTGTGTCTTATTTTAACGAATAACGATACTGAAATTTTAGAAACTTTTTAAAACAATTGATTACATGAAAGCAATATTAGAATTTCGTTGGATTTAATACGAAAGTTTAAAATGTATTTTTATACACATGTATAAAATAAAGAAAAAATTAAAATAGTAAACTTTATCTTCATTTTTTAAAGCGACATTAATTTTTTTTTAATGTTTTGATATGATAAAAAAATTACATAACTCTAAAATATACGCGAGTAATGTTAATATTAAGACTGTAATATTTAAGGTATTATTTATTGTAATATACAAGAGTTCTAGCCTTGAACATTTGTACTCTCACATATATATCCTACGAATTAGCCATTTGTATATTTGTAAATATATTCATGTTGTTGCTTATAATAATATCCATAACACGGTGAATAGGCTCCATACCTCTAGTTTCATTGTTACTAGGTTATTCAGTAACTTCCTTCAACAAAGTCTTCCATAGTATGAATCTCAATGTGTCCAAAGTTTGTTAATTTTATTTATATAGTTATCAACCGCGAGGATGCGAAATAAAATAATTACGTCAACAATGTGTTTATTTATTTGATTCATGCAGGGTAATTGTTGAATTTTAGCTTACAAACTTGTGACACAACTTCATCTTCTTACTCTTATCACACCTAAGTTGGATCGGCACATGTTTTCCTTTTCCACTCGCCCCTGCCAGATGTCATCTCAGTATTCACACCTATACACACATCAATTTTCACACAATTTCCATACCTTTTCGGTCTTCCTCCACTCTTACATCCGTCCATCATTATACTCCTTCATCATCTTACCCTTATTCCACATAAGTAGGGTCGGCGCAACATGTTTTCCTTTTCCACGCTCGCCTATCAGATGTCATCTCAGTATTCACATCTTCTCTACACATATCATTTTTCACACAATCCATACATACCTTTTTCAGTCTTCCTCTACTCTTAGATCCGTCCACCATCATGCTCAAAACTAATCTAGTTACATGGTTTTCATCTCTCCTCATAACATGCCCATACCATGCTGACCTATTACTCCTCAAATTCTCTGTCACCGGTGCTATTTTGAAACAGTTTGTGATACACCTTCTAAACTAAAAATCAGCTATAAACTAGCTAACTAAGCAAAGTTATGTTAACTTCGTTAACCTGTTCTACATACTGAACATGAAGCGACGACACCTCAGTTGTTATTCCAAGACTGTTTCGTTCTACGTAGGTTCGAATCTTTACGAATGAGCTGAAGTTTTTGGTGTAGGAAAACATTCTGATGAAACCTTAGCATAGTGGTAAGGCTATTTCAAAGCCCGCCTGACTAACTATCACTCTTAAGTGTTCCGGCAGCTCCTCTTGAATACCAGACCAATTAGGTTTAACATGTGTGCCGTCTTGGACCACAGCACCATTATCATCAGGTGAGACAGTGATCAAACGCTTTAACCTGTAATATATATGGTGCGATAATGGAAAATCTGCTTTCACAGACATAGGGACGCATATATCTGTGTCTACTGCGCCGAAATTTCATATAATTTACTCGTTAAAATGTAATCACGTTAAGCTTTCCAATATTAAATCAATGATCGCTTAATAAACCAAGGCAACCACAATACTATTTCCAGAGATTCTTAATCAAAATTGTCTTGTACAATGTACAATGTTCTCATGATGCATTGATATATAAACCTACAATCTTACTCAATTTTGGTATAAAGAAGAGCAACCCCAATGCTGACTGGGAATTCAAGCATATAATTAAGCAAGATTGGAGAGATTGGACTTTAATGTTTACTGATGCATCAAAGTCAAGCCCCCAGAGTTATGTAGGAACTGCAGTGTGGATCCCTAAATATCGCATAATCTTAAGTTATAAATGCCCTCCTTTATCCTCAAATTATACAGGTGAAGCAGTTGCTATATTAGAAGCAATCAAATATGTATTATCACATAAATTAAATCAAACCATCATTTTGACAGACTCTTTAAGTTGCTTGCAAGCTATTCAGGATAGCCAGATATATTCTAAAGTCTCCGGTTATCATAACTATTAAATTATATTTTTATCAATGCCATTGTTTAGGAATTCATGTAGCTCTGGCATGGATACCAGGGCATAGTGGAATCCAGGGTAATGAAACTGCTGATCTTCATGCTAAGGAAGCTATCCGGACTGGATATTTTGATCACTACAAAACCTATGTTCAGGATTTATGTTTTATAGCCAAAACTGATCTGTTCGCATCATGGACCTCAAACTGGAATGTATCCAAATTAATTAAAGGCAAATCATATGCTTCCATTCAAGATAATATCCCGAGTAAGCCATGGTTCTGTAAGTATCGTAACTGTTGTAAACTTGCTGCATCTACTATCTGCAAACTGAGGATAGGTCACGTGTGTTCTCCAGTCACCTTGCAAAGGTTAGAATCAGGGACAACTCGATATGTGAATGTGGGCTAGACGAAGGCACACTAGAACACATCATTTTAAATTGTCCTAATCTAATTATTCCCTGTATGATATTTTGCCTGACAGTATACTGTACAGTATACGCCGTCCTTCTGATTTTAAATCTTTGCTGTTATATGTGTTTTCTCCCTTTGTCTATACTTTGGCCAATTTTATAATTAGTAACAAAATTAAACTTTAACATTACTAACATTCATTATTATGTAAATTTATATTTATTTATTTAAGCATGATTATATATATTGTATTTGTCCTTGGATATATTACACTGGCCTAACCTGGAAGGTCAAATTTAAACAATTAATATTTAATACTACCTATAAAGTGACTCTCCCATGACTAACTTGACACTGGCAGAATTCGTATCTACGAGACGCCAATATATAAATGTTGAAGTTGAAGTTGACGTTGTAGGGGGTAATCTCAGAAAGTACTAAACCCATTTTGAAAATTCTTTTACCAATAGAAAGCCACGTTATTTGTGAATGTCATATATATCATCACGCTAAGACGAATAGGAGCGGAGCAACAATGAAGAACGATATTAAATCGGGCTATTTTTTCCTTTTGAGAGATTCCGCTGCGTGTTAGCCCAAAGTAACTATTCCACGCGAACGAAGCCGCGGGCAGAAGCTAGTACTTAAATAAGACTAGTAATAGTGTCTTTTAGGTTAGGTTCTACAACAAAATCACAATACAGATTTGCCGAAAATAAGTTCAAGCAACATGTCATGTGGGTTTATATGTCATAGAAATGTATATAGGCGGATCAATACGTGAACGATATTGATATCTGGAAGTAGTAAGCGGATAAAACCAGAATGAATCTCTTGCCAGTTCTTCTAGACGACTGGATTGTTTCTGGAACCGGTGGTGGCTTTTACGTTAGTAGTTATAAACCTCTTCTCGGGGTTTTGTGCTGAATATTTTTGATTTTAATCTGCTCTGGGCTTGATATAACTACATCGATAACGTATCCCACGCTTGTATGAGTCTGTACAAAACAGCTTACTTCAAACATTTTCTACTAAAACTAAATTAAACAATAAAAATAAATTTTGATGGTGGTAGAGCCACGCTGAAACTATTATTGATTTCAGCATGAATGGGTCGGCTCGCCCGGGGTAGTACCACCCTCTCATAGAAAACCGACGTGAAGTAACAGTGCTTGCATTGTTGCGTTTCGTTCGGTCAGTGAGAGCGCCGGAGACCCATCTCCCCTCCCCTCTCCTCTCTCCTCTCCCTCTTCCTCCCCTAACCCTTCCTCCCAAGGGTGGCAACGCATTTGCGACTCCTCTGGTGTTGTTAGTGTCCATGGAATCACTTAACAGCAGGTGACCCCCCTGTTCGTTTGCCACCTAAAACAAAAAAAAAAAAAAAAAAAAAAACTATCCTATAGGTGGAGATCACATACAACCACCGCTACGCAGCCTAGAACACTTCTGGAAAGCAACGGGTTTGTTTACTTTATTACTCAACAAATCCAAAAAGGTCTTAACAACTTCACCGGACTACTAAGGCGAGCGCTTAAGGCACTCAGCCGATTTTATTTTGACAACTAGCTCAAGTGTGCGCGGCACACCTCGGCTTTGGCTGTTGCCTGATACATGCAATTCGCGACCTATCTGAGCTAACCTAAGCTAAGCTAACTATTCATACATATATGAGTTGGCTGAAACATATATATGTGTACCAAGCATACATACCTCAACAACCCTTATATATATTTCGTATCGGATAATATTCTAAACTATTTCAGGAAAAATACACAATTTTATTAAAAACATGATTAAAATTCAATACATTTATTCTATGAAACGAAAGTTTTACAATTGTTTTAAATCTCTGTTCACAAAGTACTACAAGTCTATATTATAAATCAAATATCACCAAAATCAACTCAAATGTATTTATTTACGTAGTTTAATATATACCTACTATGGAAGTTAGAAAAAAACACACACTTATAAAATTGTTCATTTTATGAAACACTTAAAATACTCCCAAAGTCTATTATATCATATAATTCGTGACACAATCATCCATGGGGTAATTAAATTGAATGAAATTCTCATTAGCCACAGGTTATATAGTTCAAAAGTGCGCCATTTTGAATCTATGTAGGGCTGTCCAAAGCAGTGTGCACGTTGTAAGCAGTCGTTGTGTTCTAAAAGAAGAGTCCCCTCATGCGTCGGCCCATGCCTTGTCTGTCATAGAGCACGTTGAATCTATTCACTAATTGGTTGATCGCATTACATCCCTTTGTAATTGTACCTAAGTATGTCATGAGCGCTACATCATTGCATTGCTGTAAATAAATAGTTTTGATTACTATGGAAATCCTAACTAATATTATATATATATGAAAGTGTGTTTGTATGATACGCGATCACAACTTAGCTACTTTTAAAAAAAATGAGTACAAGTCAAGGATATAGAAAATGACATTGGGCTATTTGATCTAGTAAAAATTCGATACGCAAGTGAAGCTGCAATCAAAATATCATTCGTTTCATATAAGATTGTTTAATTAATTTCCAAACAGAGCAACTTTTCCTAAATATTTAAATTAGTCAACAAAGTTTTCCTTATTAAAGCAGTATAATTAGTTTAAAAAGTAAAACTACTTTATCTTATGTATTTAGATATCATATACCTAAATTTAATAAAACAATTGGGTGTACTCAAAATTAATAACTCAATAAAAAATAACTTCCATAATTGTATTTAAAACTAAAAGTAGGGACCATTCCAAGTGAAGTGGACAATTATAAAAAGGGTGGTTCTGGAATTCGTTCATATTAAACCTAACTGAGCTCTTAATAGGTATAAATGTGAATACACTTTTTCTTATATCGTATTTATTTGTCAAGTTATGGGCTTCTGAAAAACAGTCTTATATGTATTTGAAGTTCAGTTATTTTGGAAATGGTTATTCGAATTGAACAAGTTAACAACAAATTTTAAACGATTTATACAGAAAAATAATTGCTCTTTAATAAAAACTTTATTTAATGTAAAAAACCGGAAGTAAAATTTTTACCATGAAATTTTAGTACCTTCGCCGATCGTTTTTTAATTATCTTTTAAATCAAAATGTAGCTTAGAATACACAAAAAAGTGTGAGTATGATGATGAGTATACTTAGACTTACATTATAAAAGTGTGTGCGGAACTGTTGAGATGTGAGCAACGGCAACCTGTTAGCCAATGCGCGTGCCTCCCTCAGCAGTGCGGGCCGCGAGGGTAACGTGCCGTCGCGTATCGCGCGCACTGTCGCGAGCACCGCGCGTACTCGGGACACGAGCATTTTAATAGCAGAACGTTGCGCCGTCAAATGTTCTGCCACTGAACATTTTTATAATGAATTAGACAAGTAGACATGTACACACATTTTATGCATGCAAATATTCATAACTATCAATTATAAATATATAAATATTCATATATAAATATTCGTAACAATATACATAGCTTCATTGCATAATAGAATTCTATCTGTCATTTGTTTTTTTTTTAAATATTTATGACTACATATTATAAAACAAAATCCTTTGACACGTCTGTCTTTCTGTCTATTCGCAATAAACTCAAAAACTACTGAACGGATTTTTATGCGATTTTCACCAGTAGATAAAGTGATTCATGAGGAAGGTTTAGGCATATAATCTGTCAAAATAATTTTTTATCAAGACGGTATAACTTCCTAGTTATAGTTCCTAGCCTAGTTTCATATAAATTTCATAAAGTTTTAAATACTGCGATTCTTATAAGCATTATGTATTCAGCAATGAATAAGTTAAGGTAAGCGGTGTGGTGAGCATGCGTAGGAAAGAGGAAATAAACAAATCGTATTTATTGTTCATGAAGAAATTTTATATGCAAAGTAAATATGTGCTTTAATTTTTTTTATGTTTTTTTCCTCTGTACATAAAATATACTGTTAAGATAATAAACAATACAGACGAAGAAGAGGAAGTTAGCTAGTTAAGTAATATAAGTTAAGTCTATGATATCAACCATGGTTAATAAAGAGTGATACAAAAACAAGTTGCCAAAAATACATTTATTATACATACCTAAACTATTAAGAGCTGCCTCTCCAGATGATACTCTTGCAACGTGATCTACACCAATTCTCTCAGCCTCCTCAGCAGCCAAAGTATATGTAAGGGGAGCTAAGAGCATAGTAGCTCTTCCATTCACTACATCTATTACTGATTCATACAAGACAACTGGTAATTGCTGAAATTGTGCAATATATTTAATAAAAAAAAATAGACATAATAAATTAGATAAAAATATACTCCAAATGAAGGAAATTAATTAATTAATTTGGAAAGTCATCAAGTTTCCTTTTTTAAATATAAATAGTAATCAGACAAAGTTATCTATCAACATTAAGATAAAATACACTCAAAATTAAAATACAAATACATTAATTTATATATAATTCCCTAATTTTTGCTAAAATTTCATAAATTGCAACAAAACATGTAAAATAAAATAATTTACAGTTTATATTCTGAAACCTATTTGTTTTTTTAATTCACACTTTATAAGCCTTTCTATATATGGATGATTATTAAACAATTTAATAAAAATATTAAATTAGCAGATGCAATAAAACAATACCAATGCATGATTGTTTTATTACAGATATTTTTATTGACTTACATCTCCATTTCTTCCTGCAGGATTTAGCATCAGCATCACAGGGCACTCATTTATATCACATATCTGCCTGTGGACTGCAATGTCTCGCTCTGTAGGTGTGTCACCAGTTGTGTACCAGCCCAGGAAATCCATGTTAGAGAATACCTGTTTAACTGAAAGACACCCATATCACTTTAATAAAATATATTTGAAATATCTGGTTAAAAGTTTTTACATTTCTTCTCATAATCTTGAAACTAAATATTTAATTTATCAAATATTTGAAAGTATAATTATTTGTACCTTATGTAGGAGTAAAAGTTCGGAAATGGAAGAACACAAAGGTAAACAAATCCAGAATCAATGGTTTTCTATTACTATGCACTAATATATTTACAGAACAATAATGTCAGTACACTTATCTAGTATATTTGTTAAAAAGTCTACATTGCCTAAAAAAAAAACATTACAACAAAGGGATTAAAGGTATATGCTTTTAAAAGCAACAAAAGTTTATCAAAACCTTATTCATATTGTACAAAATGGATGCAGAAAACTTTGTAATATAGTTAACATTTTGCCTACAATGAAGGAGCATGTCTGCTGTTTTTGTTCAAAGTTTAGTTTTATATATATTCGGAGTAATAAAAAGGTGCACTTAATTGTAATTTTCTTGTAAACCCATGTACTATTCTCAAATTATACATAATCAAAATACAATTTACACATACTTCATTAAAAGCACAGGCTACTTTTACTTTTATTCAATTTGTTTTTAATTAAATGTGTCCTCTTTTCTTAAGAGGTGGAACTTGACTACCCTCTGTTTTGTTTTCTTTTGATATTTAATAGAATATCACCAAAAATAAAAATTGCATTTGATTCAAAATATTTAAAAATTATCATAGTAGGCAAAATAAGACTTACATTGTTCTTCCTTCAGATTATAATATTCTCTATCAATGATAATGTCCCCATCAATAACACTAAAAACCAACTCAAAGGAGTTCATAACTTCTATGTTTCTATCTTTTTGCTTCCCAATCAGTGCTCCAATAACTAAAACATTAACTTATATTTATTTATACATATACATATATATACAGTCAAAATCTGTTATAACAACATTGAAGAGACTACTCATATTTAGCTGTAAAAAAAAACAATAGTCTAACAACCCTTGATGTTTTATGAGACCCGTGTCATTCACAACTTTGTTCTGAGTCAATATAACCTGTATGTTGTTCTGAATGATGTCACTATAAACGATTGTAACTATATATTTAAAGTTGATACTTTTTTTATTTTAGCAGAACAAAGCAACCACATTGAACCTGAGGGTAAGCACAAAGTAATTCAAACAATTTGATCTAGTCCAACATAAATTTAAGTACCACTTGGACACACAACAGGACATAGTGGTTGAGAGGTTTGACAGATGAAATATCAATCTAAGGTCTGCAAGTTCAAAGCTCGGCATATACTAATCAAGTTTTCTGAATTTATGTACATTTACCAGTTTACACTGGTAACACATCAGCCGACAGTAAAGAAAAACATCAAGAAGTAAGCGAACCTGAGCAGGCGTATATCCAAACTTTTGGTTATTAGAGAAGGGGGGGGGGGGGGAATGACATTCACAATTTCACAACCATGTGAACTCTGTACAAAATTGCTCAGTGGTTAAGATTCTGTTTATTTTATGTAACATTACTTTTCTGGGGGGATAAATCCCAACTATCCACCACTCTGTATAGGTGCCTGAACCTGAGAACTGTTGTTGTAATAGTAGTAATATATTGTGGGCTAGCATGGTGATTATTTCTATACCTTTCTTTAGGACGGAGCTATGGCCATGCAGAGGGTCCTTTAAAGGCTGGTGATTATGATACCACCAGGACTGTTATTTCACTGAGCTTATCTGATGAGACTTTACGGGAAGGTAAGCTTTGCAAAGTAATGTTTAGCCTTCATGTCATTATGATTTCAATAGGAGTTAACTTAAAATCAGTAAAATGGTTAGGGGACAATGAGTAATTAATATCAGAAAGCCACAATATCCATGATTTCTAGAGATTACTTCTTTGTGACATTTTATACTGTGACAAATGGGAACAAAATTAAATGCAAATTACTAGTCGAGATTTAGAAATGGGAGATAATTTAATTATCTCACTATTAAATTATTTATTACTAAAACATTTGAACACCAATTGGGAGCAACAAATTAATAAGTGTCAAAGAAGCCTGTCCAAAACACTGTCATACATCACCACATCAGCCTGCAAGAGACTCGGCTGAGTGCCTTAAGCGCTTGCCTTAGTAGTCCGGTGAAGCTGTTAAGACCTTGCTTGGTCAATAGCGTAGTCAGTTCAAAAAAAAAAAACTGCAAGAGACCTATTGTAGGGTCATAACACTCGTTCCGAAGGAAAGAATAGGCATAATCACCATGCCGGCCCATGATGTTTCGGTGATTTTAAACTCGGAGAAATCCACAATTCTATTTTTTTTGCCACATAAGGTGATACTACAAGGACATTTCTCATGTTCAGGTTTCCTCAAAATGTTTTCCTTTATCATCAACCAAGAGTGTTACCTATTTAAATCAGTAAATGTATGCAAAATACAGCTTCTTTGAGACTTGTATCAAAACTATTGAAGATATTATAGGGCTATGACTATTTGATGTGGACTTTTGGATATGATTATTCCTTTGCCATTTTTAATGCCCAACATAGAGGGTATAGCAGTGGCAGCAACAGGGCAACGAATCAGCTAGTATGTGTATATAAAAACTTTCTACATAGACGTACATTAAAATTTCTTCTACTGTTCTTGACAAAATTTACAAAGGTTCTAGTATTTAAAAATCTTTACCAGTTTGTGGAGAACCTTCCTGTGCTCGTAGACGTGTCCAGTGTTCAGATACATTCATTATAACTAATGGATGCAGGGATACGGTTACCGATCCAGCTGTAGCGGTTGTAACAACTACGCTTTTAGTTGCAATCGTTGCCAACGGCGCGGGTGATGTTGGATTCGGAGGATCTGCTGGAGGACCTGATGAAGCGCTCTCTACCTCAACCTCCATTTCGAAATCAATCCTGTCGGCACTTGACATAATTATAACACTTTGATATTTATCGGCCGACTCGTACAATTTTTTTTATTAATACCACCTGTTGTTTAGGATTATAAATATCAAATTTTATTAGTATATATGATATAGTTGCTTTAACAATGACTAATCAGGAAAGTAAAGGCCATACAGAGTAGGGTTTACAGGTACGAAATGTAATTTATTTACATTTCTTTTTTTCCCGAATAGCGTATTATTGACTTCTGAAATCAATCAATACTTGTACCCATATTACTTATTATACTCTTTGCTTGTACCACAGAGTACGTTATATAAAACTTGTACGACTATTAGTCTGTGATCAATCTAAATCACAGACCATAGATAATATACTATATACTGAGATCACAGACTATCTAAATATTCTGTACAAATGATAATTTTTCGTCCAGGTCATAGATTATATTTTTGGGGTCGTGTTCGATGTAATATGATGATAAAATAAAACACTGTCTTTGAAACCGAAACTTTTAATATTGGACTTGCTGTGTCGAGGAAAAATATATATGTATCTGTTACATGAATATGTCATTCGTTAACCAAAAGGCCAGGACGATACAGTATCAACCATAGACAACTAATACCTACGATATCAAGTACAAAGACCATGGATATGTAGCGTGCTGGCCATTTATATTGTCTCTGGACTTTTTGAATATGAACGATATATTCGATGACGGACCAGATATATTTTTTTCATCAACATACAAGTCCTTATTAAAAGTCTCGATTGCAAAGACAGCGTTTAATTTATAACATATATATCATAGGAACACGCCCCAAAAGATATATTTTGTTTTTGATTTCTGTTTTGTTATTTCTAAGGAGACGGCAAAAGTACCTTGGACCATGCTGCCAAGTTAGACATCATTCCATAATTGCCAATTCTGGTGTGTCTTGTGATAATTTCAATGTGTAAATAGAATGTTTTGTAAATAGAATGTCGTTCAAACAATTGAACAAACAAATGAAATATCGCGTCTCCATATAAATACCTTATATGGTCATATAAATAAACAGTCTATTTTACTTACTCCGAGTATTATTATTACGCTGTCCAAGTAGGTCTATAATCTTATAGTATTGAGCCTTAAAGCCTGTTACAGTACAACCACACGGAACCTATCAAGTTTTTCGTTTACTCAGGTCTTCAGCCATTAAAATATATTTTCTTACGTGTCTCGGCTCTCACCAAACCTCCACTACAAAGTACTTCACAGAAGTTTTCACCATACAATTGCCTACAAGAGAAGCAACTATATCCCTCAACCGTTTAAAAAACCGCCTACGGTTTTAACGAAGTGGATCAACCAAGCACAACTCTAGGCAACGCTACTTCCGAGCCAATCACCCTGGAGAAGACACAAGATTATGATTATAATATAAAATCCACTATATTATGACAGACTATAATCCCCCTAAAAATCATTAGACCAAGACTATTCAAAATGGTAAAAAATAAAATATTAAAAGAGATATCGATATTTATAAAATTTTTGTGTAGTAATATTAAAATACATTCATACATCGATACAAAACAAATTGAAATCTATGTTTTTTTTTCAATATGTGACACCTGATATTATATATGTAAATTAGAAAGAGAACTTCTTTCTATTTCTGAAGAAAAAGGAGAATTTCTGTATTAAAGATATATAACAACCTTTGCACAAAATCAATAACTATAATATACATTGTACTTAACTATTCTTTTTGGTATTTCCAATATACCTAATTTTGGCAGTTTTTTGTTTATACCACAACGTGTTATTTATTCTAGTACTTTGGCAACAAATGCCGTTTATTAAACATTATTATAATGTTAGTATAATAAAGTATAATAATTATTTTATTTAAATATAAAAACCGATACTCATTTTTGTTATTTAATATATAAGAAAATACGTAATACTTAATTTAAAAGTATCGCTATAATTTATATTATTAATTGTTTACTAATAGCAATAAAACAAATGTATTATTCTTGTAAATAAGATGTTGATTCATATTAAATAATATGCATATTTATAAGGATTCGAATACTAACTCCACGATGCTTATATACTACAGTTACCTATAACTGCCTATTACATACCTATCTAGGGACGACGATTCTTCCTGAAAAAAAAACAATATAATTGATTTGAATTACAAAATTGTTCCAAAAACATTAGGTCAAAACACTGATTACCCAAAAAATAAAATCTTAAATTTGTTTAAACTAATATTTGTATACAAAAATAACCCATAGTATTATATCAAAAATATCGAATCTCAGTTATTGAGTATAAGATATCTAATCAAATCAATTCTTTGTCCAATACCGATTAAAAGATATATTTTATCTATGACAAAAATCAATTTCTTTTTATGCGAACTCAGATATCATCCCTTAGCCTATCTTTGTATTCTGTCAAATATTATTGTCATTTGGCAATTGCTCATTGCTGTCACATTCTGCTCGTATATGTTTGGTTGGGTTAAAGTTTATTTAGATAAAATGTTTGGTTAACTAAATGGCAATGCAATTCTGAGATAATATAACTATTTTTTATGGTTATTGCCGTTGCAATATCTACAGGCGAAGATATTTACAAGTTACTTCATCTGAACTTCATCAAGCTTGTCTATTGCTCTCAGGTCAGCAGATTAGATCTCTATTCATCATAGCATGGCGTCAACAGCAATAAAAGTATTTGGAGGGGTAGCTAAAGATATTTCTCCTTTGTATTATAGGATTCTGTCAAAATTTCCGCAGAATTTTACATTTTGCTTTGCATACGGATCTGCTGTTAAACCACAAATAGGAAATCAAAAAAAGCACAATATGATTGACCTTATATATTGTGTCGATAATTCATACAGATGGCACAGTGCAAACATAGAAAAGAATCCATCACATTATTCAGCACTCAGGTTCATGGGCAAAGGATTTGTTGCAAGATTCCAGGAAAACTGGGGTGCTAAAGTATACTTTAATACTCTTGTCGAAATTAAAGAAGAAAATGTAACAATTAAATATGGTGTTGTGTCCCAGAAAGACTTAATTGCCGATCTTCTTGACTGGAATGACCTCTATCTTGCTGGCAGACTGCACAAGCCTGTTGAGATTATAAAACAAACAAACAGTTCTCAATTACAAAATGCTCTTCTGTCTAACTTACGTTCTGCAGTCCACACTGCCCTCCTCATTCTGCCTGAATCATTTACAGAATATGATTTCTACTTTGCTATATCAAATTTGAGTTATGCTGGTGACTTCAGAATGACATTTGGAGAAAATAAAAATAAAGTGAGGAACATAGTGCAGCCTCAGTTAACAAGTTTCCAGGAGTTGTATAGGCCAATCTTGCAACAATTCCATGCCTATGTTGATTTTCCATCTGGAGACTCACAGTGTCACCAAGATTTACACCCTGAAACAAAACTGCACCACTTGATGCAGTTACCTATGGTACCTCAGCAGAGAATTGTTAAATTCTGGAACCATGGTGGACCACAACAAGATATGGAAGAGGTGCTGAGAGCTTTAGCTTATGATATAGATTGTGCCGTTATTTTACGTCAAATTCTAAAAGATTTGGTATGGCAGTCCAGTGTGAGACAATCTTTAAAAGGAATTATAACAGCTGGATTTTTAAAATCCATTAGATATAGTGCAAAAAAAATTGCAAAAATGTTTTAATGAATCTAATTATTGTAGAAAATGAGTGTATAGAATAAACTTAGCATAACCAACAAATCTGTTTTTATTCCAAAATTTCTCATTTAATCCCTTTTTTGTTTTTAGGCTTGAATATGCTTTCTGACGACTCAAGCAGTGACTCAGAAACAGGTCGATTTAAATGCCGATCAAAAGCTGAAAATGAACAAGGATCAAAATATAAAGATGATAATACAAGATCATCTGCTAGAGGTAGAAATGTTGAAAGTAGATTCCACAGAGAATTTGATAGACGAAAAGATGAAAGAAGTAATATTGGAAAAGATGACAGGGATAGGTACAGGCGTTCTAGACATTCTCCATTACCAAGAAGAAGATATTCAAGAGATAGGAGCCCTGCTAGAAGAAATGCACATGAAAGAAGACATTCTAGAGATAAAAGTCTTAACAGACGATCTCAGGAAAGACATAGGCATAGGAGAGAATTGAAAGCCAATTCTAAACTAACACATCATAGAAGTACCAGTAAAGATAGACATAGGCATTCTCGTTCTAGATCTAAAAAAAAGGATCTAGTGGATGATAAAAAGAATTCTGACAAATTTACCAGACACGAAAGAGATAGTGATTCTCCATCACCTAATCATAGAGAGAAAAGATCCGAAGTATTTAGAGCACCTCCATCAACATCTATAAAGAGAAAAAGTGAAAGTCCAATAAATCTTGAAGAACATAGTGATAGTGATGATATGGAAAAAGTGAAACCTGGTTCATATTACAGTATGATTCCCACAGTTGTTAAAGATAAATCTGATGAATCTAGTGAAATAGATTCATCAGATGACGAGAAACTAAGAGCCAAGCTTTTAAACTTGGAGAAAAAACTACATAAAACTAAGAAAAAGAAACATAGGAAGAAGCACAAAAGGAAAAGTTCAAAATCCAAAGAAAGAGAAATGGATCCTGCTTCTGTTGAAGTAACTAGCACAACTGATATTGAAGATAAATCTAAAACTGATCCTATAACCCAAACAGAAGCAGCAGCAGAAGTGACTTCAACACAGAAAATTGTACACAAAGAAAGTAGTGAAGAAGGTGAGATATCCAGTGATGATGATTCTCAAAAAGAAATTGATATTGATCCAAATGACTTACGGCATAAGTTAAAGAGGTCCAAGCAAGGAAGTTCAAGTCAGGAAAGAGAAGGACCTATACTACCTCCACATTTGTCAGTACAATTTGGACGAAGAATTTCAACAAGTGTTGAAGGGCCGGCTCTACCGCCACATCTACAGAGGCGACCAGGAAACATAGGTAATTAAAAAATGTTGACCTACTTGTTTTTTATTAAGTATATAATATAATTACTATAAATACCAATTTCAACAGGCCCAACCATTCCGGATGATATGCGTAAAGTGCTTGCTGAAAATGAAAGGGAAATAATCAAATATGAATTATCTGATGAAGAAGATATTGGTCCATTACCAGCAGGATCTGAAGATAAATGGACCGATGCACATAAACGGCTTGAAGTAAGAGCATTGAATATGAAAATTAGGCAACTGGATGGGCATTCTTTAAAGAGCCATCAAGTAAAATCTAGAGAGCAATGGATGTTAGAGCTACCTGAGGGTAAAGCTAAATATATTGGATTAGAAGCAAGAAGTTTCAGAGCTAAAGAAGGTCCTGATATGTCTGATAGGTGAGTTACATCATAGAAATATTTTTATGAAGACAAAACTTGACTTCATAGTCCAGTGAAGCTGTTAAGACCTTGCCAGGTCAATTTGTAGTCCGGTGAAGTTGTTAAGATCTTGCCAGGTCAATTTGTAGTCCAGTGAAGTTGTTAAGATCTTGCTAGGTCAATAGCATAGTCAGTTTGAGGAAAAAAAAAGCCAAGTCAATAGTGTAGACAGTTTGAGAAAACAAAAAAAAACTTGACTATTGGATGATAAATGACTCATATTTATAGAGTGTGGTAAGGTCATTGTCAAAAACAGTTGGTTATTTATGTACACACCTGTGAAAACTATATTAACTTATACCCCATATATGGTTTAACTACCGCAACTGATCTTATATGCATATATATTTCAGAATCAGTATATAATTATTAAATAAAAATAAACAACCAGGATCCTTCTATTTAGAAGAAGACTTTTTTCAGTATTACAAAAAATATATCTTCTAACATTTTAACAAATGAAAGTATCATCAGTCTTTAACTGAAGTGAGTCTGTATTTTTCTTTGTCTCATAATAACATTATCCTAATAAAATAATAGAGCACAGTTTGCTAAGTGTACTATAAAAGCCATATAGTTCGTTCGGTTATAATAAGATTTAAACTAATTACGAATGTCTGATTCTATGAAGAACTATCTTAAATATTGTGTAGACATATATGTATATCGCAGACATAGATTTGATATGATGTGTGCAATAACTGGTGCGAGTGGGTTTAATATGTGGATGCATATAATTTGGTTTCATTAGCAACAATATCTGATACATACTTACTTAGTACTTAGGTTAGTAGGTTTTATATAGAATCAAAATATAAAGATATCTATACCAATATTATAAAGAGGTAAAGTTTGTGACATTGTAGGGGGTAATCTCAGGAACTACTGGTCCAATTTGAAAAATTCTTCCAGCGTTATATAACTCATTTATCGAGGATGGTTATAAGCTATATATCATCACGCTAAGAGCAATAGGAGCAGAGCACGGATGAAGAATGTTTCAAAATCGTGGTGGTTTTTTCCTCTTGAGAGCTTCCGCTGCGTGTTAGCGTTAGCCTAAACTTTCATTCCACGCGGATGAAGTCGCAGGCTGAGGCTAGTTGATATACAAAGAGGGAAATGCTTCATGAAAAAAAAGAGTGGCTTTTATGTAGTACATTTGTATTTGTTTAACATGACTTATGTATGTTTCATTTGTTAAACGCTCACCTTGATCTTTAAATACAATGATAGTAAACTCACTGGTGTTCAAAGACTTCAATTCTCCTGAGAATGGCTGTGTAGTCTCGTGACAACTATATGTTTATATCAGACTTAATTGTAGTCTGTATATTATTTCTTTAATTGTATAATTGTCATTCCCTATAACTCGAATAACTAATTCAATTTACCTCTGTTGAAGTTTGTTGATATTGTGTACCTCAATGGAAATGCATAATTACAGTATAAAAGACTAACAAATACTTTGCAAATTCTTCTATATGGCCGTATGTAGCTCATTTCAATCATATCAATTATTTTGTTGATTTTTCTGGACAAAAAGAAACACCTCAGTTATATTTGTATTTATCTATAGGCTAGCTACTCATCCCGGATTCGTACGAATGTACTAAGGAAGAAAATGAGACCAAATTTCCTTTTGCAGTACAACTATGTAATAATGAAATAAAATGGTAACTGTACCATTTTATATAATTCAGATTAAAATATCTCCTTCTTCTTCTTTTTTAAAATGGCAACACACAATTTTGCCAATGTCAAGTGAATGGAGCCATAAACAATAGAGATTGCGCCTGACAATTAAACAATTATCTTTATATCCAGACCGGGCTATCTACAAACAGATATCACAAAGAAAGCATATGTAAACTAAACATACAACATATTGTTAGAATACAGACATACACAAAAGCATCACACAATAATATAAAGTTTAATTTTGTTAGTATTAATAAATTCGACAAGCATTCTAGAATTAAATGATTATCCCCCTTATAGAAAGTGAGTGAAACAAGTGAATTCTGTCAAGTTGACAGATTGACGTCAATATTTTTAAAGATTTTCCCTACTTTACTGAACAACTGAATGTCAATCTATCACTGTTTTGAGAGATTATTCCTGCTGTTTTCCGTTTCATCTGAAGTCTGGAAGTTTTTATCTGAAGATTTCTTAATGTAAATTATTCATTTTTTGGTAAGATATTTCAAACATCTTTCATACAAACCTTGTCCTTATAATTGCAAAGAATTTTATTTATACAAGTTTAATTTTATTTATATAAGTTACTGGGAATATCTTATAGACGTAGAAGATATGTTTCAGATCAAGCTGGACGGACACTCCAGAAGAGAAAGCAAGGAAGGAAGCCGGTATTATTAAAGAAGAAGATGCAGATGTTATATTGAAACGGGAAGCGAAAGCGCGTCAGATCAGTAACAGGGATGTGGAACAAGAGGAAGCCGTACGGTAAGCTTACAAAAATAATTTACACACATTTATTATTACTAGGCGTACAGTAGTCGAAATTCTGCCATAATTCGTAATTTATTTAAGGTCAACACTATTGTGTTTTTATACCAAAGAGTGTTCGTTTATTGTACTTCTATAATCATTGTATATATTTAAAAAAGTTTTCAATTTTTTTTAAATTTTTCACATTGATGCTTATGAGCAGCAACTGAATAAAAAAAAAGGAAATCTGTTGAAAAACAGACGAGGAAAATGTACTTAACTGTTTTGTCTATACCTATTTATATATAGTTTATAAAAACTGACTAATGAAATTAGTTTACTAGATAAAGCTAATGGAATACATAGTACAGATAAGATCAACATGCTAATTAAAATAGAAATGAGTCCACGTCAAATTTTTTGGCCGCTCTGAAACAATCGTAAGTTCGCATAATGGCGTCAAAAGTTTAGTACAAACCAAGGTTGTATATTATGGTAGGAAACTAAGATTGGCATTTATTGGGCCTTAAGATGCCTCAATGTTATGCATATAATATGTCTCTACACCTAAATTTGTCATCTACGCAACTATATGTAGATCAGTCAAAATGTTTGACACAGACTTTATCTTCGTTGTCAAACCAATGTCTGTGCTCTTTTCTATGTGCGCTATTTATTATACCTAGAGATTTCAATATTTTTATTATTATGACAATTTTACAAACCAAATGTTCATATAAGAAAACTGCTTACGTGACGTTAAGCATTATATGGTTAACTGTGAAGTCACAAAAATATATTATTAGGTCTTTACCTATGAAATTGCCGTTTTGTATGAAAAAATTTAAACGAATTTTTTTTCAGGAATTTATATTTGTATTAATCGAAATAATCACCCATGCAATCAATGCATCTTAGCCAACGCAGTGGCATTTATTGATGCCCTTCTTAAAGAAATCAGCTGGACGGGAGGCAATAAATTCTTCAAAGGCATTTTATACTACCCCTAGGGTATTCAATTTTTTTCCCGCCAAGGAGTTATCCAAATTCTGGAAAAAGTAGTAGTCTGTAGACGCAAGGTCTGTTGAGTAGGGCGGATGACAGAGAACTTCCAACCCCTGTTCTTGCAACTTGGAGACCGTCTGCTGTGCAGTATGAGGTTGCGCGTTGTCGTGCAGGAGCAGAGGAGATGAGAGATTGACCAATGCTGGTTGGAGATGTGCCAGCTTCTCCATCACTGTGTTCAGTTCTTCACAGTACACATCTGCAGTAATGCTCACCCCGTTTGGTAAGAAGCTGTGATGAATCAAACCGGCGCTAGACCACCAAACAGTGACCATCACTTTTCTAGGGGTATGTTTTCGTTTAGGGCATTGTTTAGGTGCTGAACCAGGATCTAACCAATTTGCTGAGCGCTTGCTGTTATCAAACAGAATCCATTTTTCATCGCAGGTAACAATGCGGTTCAAAATTCCTTCATTTGTGTGTCTGTTGAGCAGTGCAAGGCACGTCTCGACGCGTACTTCACGCTGGCGATCATTGAGTTCGTGGGCACCCATTTGTCAATCTTTTTTACCTTGCCAATTTGACGCAAATGGACCAATATTGTTTTGACGCTAACGTCGAAAGCTGCTGCTAATTCAGCCGTAGATTGTGTATCATCAGCTTCCACAATCACCTTTAATTCGTCATTGTCGACCAAAGTCTTCGGACGACCGCGAGGTTCATTTTTCAGGTCGAAATTCCCAGAACGGAAGCGAGCAAACGAATAGCAGGTGGTATGTTGATTTGTAGTGTTAGTTCCGTAAACGTCGTTGATGTTGCGTGCCGCTTGTGCCGCGTTACTGCCACGACGGTACTCATATTCCACAATTACTCGAATTTTTAACGTATCCATGATGACAAAAAAGATTGAAATGCGATGAAAATGTAACACTGATCAATAAACAAATGACTGCTTTTGGAAAAAATTCCATGTTTTTAAAATAAAATTAATTTGAAATTAGAATTCTTAGCCAAACAAAAATTATTTTGATTTGAAATGGCCAGTACTGCAGAACGGCAATTTCATAGGTAAAGACCTATTATTATGTAAACAAATATTGTCAAGTAAAAGCTGTTATATGAGTATATAATTTTTTTTATTTTATTAAGTTTTGCATTTTGCAAATAACAAATATTGGTCTAAAAATGACGATATACCATATCAGATACCATTAGATATATCTTAGTCTGGTGTTAAATTGTCTAAAACATTCTCTTGTATTTTTCCAATTCATAATCGTTTTCATACGTTAAGGTTTTGCCACTCGGAAGTTTTGTAGTTAGGTTTTACTTTCCACGACGGATGATGTCTATTTTATAAAAGTATATTCTTTTTTGTTATATATATTTTTTATATAACACAATCTATACGTCATATAAGCTGACGAATCCCAAAACATAATTTTCTTTTGTAGACATAAATACAATGACATAATAGGTCTATTGAGCGCGCGTCACACAAAAACTATTCGATAGATTTCGATTTAAATAATTGAAGTTTGAAAAAACTACGATAACATTGCTTACAAAGAAATGTTGTACGCAAAGTTAATTTCGCTTTCAATTTTTGTAATGCTTTTCCTTTGTACGTTATTACATTAAATATATTGTTAAGGTAATAAACAACCCAGACGAAGTACATACATACATAAAATCTTTGGCTTTATAAGTCTTGTTATGATTCATTTTATGCTATGTTTGATTCTGATAAACCGATCGTTATAATTGATACACTCTTATATATTTGTACAAATATATTAAATTATATTTCATGATTATGTATATAGAAAGTATTGTAATTATCTAAGTAGCGATTTTATATTTCAACAGAAAACATAAGAAGAAACACAAAAGAGAAGAGAGTTTATTAGACATCCACCAAAAGAAAATGAAGAAGAAGAAAAAGGTTAGTTTTTATATATTTTATACATATAGAACCTCGATAAGTTAAAAATATTCAAAACATGAAAAATTGTTCCCTTCCATTCAGGTCCTATACATCCATTACTCGAAATATCTATCCTCTATAAGTCGAAATAATCAATGAGACCCTACTGGCCATTTTCGTACATATTTCTCTCTATAACTCGAAAAAAATAATTAATAGTAATTTCATGGCCTATCAAGTCAATAGCGTATAGTCAGTTCGAAAAAAAGAAAATTGTATTTTTTTTTGTAAAGACGATATTTTGAAATATTTTCTCATTAGCATTGGACCTTTGATTTCAAAGATAGACTAGAAAAATCAACAGAATCGAGTAGGAAATGTATAATGATTGTTATAATGATACGTCTATGATAATCTAAGACTAGCTAGATATTGTTGCTAAGTTATTAGTAGTTTTCATGCTGGTAGGGCTTTTTCTAAATCGGCCCGGCTAACTACCACCCTCAATCTGTCTCCAAGCGCCTATGGGTGTGTTTCGGCAACTGCATTCGACAGCCAATCTATCTAGGTTTAGGGTGTTGACCATCTTGGACCAACTATAAAAAAAAATTCGATCTGTATACGCTATAGACCTAGCAAGGTCTTAACAGCAACCGGACTACTAAGGCGAGCGCTTAAGGCACTCAGGACCTTAGACCACATCGTCATTTAACATGAGATGAGAATGTCGTCGAACGTTAAAACCTATAAAGTATAAAAAGGGCGTACTTAACTATGCTCAAGGTTTGTTTTGCTCGTTGTTTGCTCGTTTTGGTGCATTTTTACAAAGTAGATTTCTGTGAAGTAGATGTTTTTTTTTAAGTGAAGTTTTCTTTATGCGCTTTGAGCACTTTTTTTGGGTGAACAAAAATCATTGAACTCGCGTCATCGTCACCGCACGCTTTCCATGAGCTAAATGTATACTGTGTATATATACTCGTATGTTGATATATATACCTCCATGCGTTATTAGTATACATTATATGTAATATTTCAATTTACAAATTGTGAGATTTAAATAATTCACAGTATAATTAATTGAATAATTCAAAACAAAACGGAGTTATCTCTTGTATTGAGTTTCCACTTCTGACGGCAGTCCATAGGACTGCATCGTTTTTTTTTAAAATTGTAAACGTTTTGTTTATACAATACAGAAAGATGATAAGGGTGACGAGAAGAAAGAACGCCGTCCGTTCAGCCGCGATGTAGACCTGCAGGTGAACCGTTTCGACGAAGCTCAAAAGAAATCGATCATAAAGAAAGCCCAAAATTTAGACGGAAGATTCTCGAGTGGTGAAGCCAAATTTTTATGAGAATTTAACCTAATATTGTGGTTTATTTTTAAAAACAACAGATTGTTAGAATAAGATGTTTTAATTTGAATAAATTTGTGAGTCGGAACAAATGTGGGCAATTGCTAATTATTTAGAGATGCAATCATACATATTGTATTCAAATTGTCCACTATAATAATACCAGGCTATTTTAAACTTAAAAAATAATAATTTGAAATAAAAAAAAAGTGTTTTAATTTAAATGGAGAAATATTCTGCGTAAATAATGTTTTATCAATTATAAAAAGCTTCCATTTTTACTTAAACCATTATATGGTTCGTTAATATTACACTAACGGCTTCGTTATCCAACTGTTTAATATATCCAATACATATATGTTTCGGTTTTTACGTACTTAGTTTAAAATATTGTAATTGGTAAGTGATTTTCTGTCTAAAATTGAAATACAATCTAGTATAACTGATTTGATGATTCATTTACATGTTCAACACACTGTACTACCATATTTTTCTGGTTGATATTGTAATTGTATATTTTACAAATATAAACGATAGTGCCCGTTATTTTTTTGGCCGTTCTGAATATTAACAAAGATAAAATATTATTATATGAATATAAAATTGGCAATCTTTATACATATTATGGTTATACATATAATACGTTCATATATTATACCTTCATATGTGTTCTGCGCAACCATATTCAGAGCGGTCTAAAAGTTTGGCGAAAACTATACATAGATGTAAATAAACTGGAAATAAACTTATTATTTTCAGTTCTCTGTACTTCAGCAGTTCTTATATACTTAAATTAAACGAATTTTAGACATGATCTTGCTGTTTATATTTTATCAGTCTCTCCTTTATGATTGTAGTGAAGAAAAAGCCTATGGAATATAATCCGATAATTTATTTGTTTGTTCCTCTATGTTTTCTCTAAAGCCCTTTAAGCCCCAGGGGTGTACGGGATATTCGACGGGGGTCTACGTTGGCGTGACAATAAAATAGGTTCACAATTCGTAAGTGGGGGTCCAAGAAAATTTAGCTGCTTTCGACAGTGAAAAACTAAAATGTTAGCGTGACTTCACGTATCAATGTAGACAGATGATATTTTAAGAAGCTCAGCGACAACAGAATTGAATCGCGAATTGAGCAGAAGTTGAAAAAGGGAACTAATAAACCCGTACCCATTTTTAGGTACAACTGTTTCCCATTGAACACGCAAAAAGGAAAATAAATCTCGACTAACTGCATCTTTATTTATTGTTACAAATATGAAGATATTTATAATAATTTTATTCATTAGTTTTTTATACAAAGTTTTTTTTTCTCGTTTACATGTGGCAGAAATGCGAACGTTAAAGTGGATATGTGGTTGCTAGTGACTAGAATGGATAAGATTAAGAATGAATATATCAGTGGAAGTTCAAAAATAGCACCAGTGAAGTGAGAAGTTGAGGTTGTACTAGCTAGGTTAGCATGTCATGAGGAGAGGTGAAAACCATGTAATACTAGAAAAGTTTTGAGTATGATGGTGGGTGGATACACGAGTAGAGGAAGACCTAAAAAGGTATGAATAGATTGTGTGTAAAAGGTGTGAATACGGAGATGACATCTGACAGGAGAGAGTGGAAATAGAAAACATGTTGTTCCGACCAAACTTAGGTGGGATAAGGGTAAGATGATGAGTTTTTTTTTCGATATACACGTATGCGTTTGTGAATCATGAAATTTCGTTTGTAATTTGAGCGTCTTAAATAACTAAAATCGACTGAGTGCCTTAAGCGCTCGTCTTAGTAGTTCGGTGAAGCTGTAAAGACCTTGGCAGTTCAATAGCATAGTCAGTTCGAGATAAAAATGATGATTTTTTTTAAACAAAATACGTTCATTTCATTATATTAAACTCATTTATTTATTTCCTTGCATACACATGATCGATTAAATACGTATAAATTCAGTGTTGCCGTATATATTAGATAACTTTGGCGTTGGTGCTGTCATCCACGTCATCGAGTTTGGCGGAAGGGCAGGTCTTTACTTTGGTGTTTTCACAACATAGCAGCGACTCCGCTGTCATGTCTGCATATTGCCACGGCTTGTCACATACCTTGTAGAATGCAGATAGCTGCGGAAAAAGTCACAGTGCGTATATACTCGCATATATAAAACTTTATCTAAGTAATGGCATATCATATCGTGCCCTTTAATATAAACAAATTCAGTATCGCTTTATTAATTTTGAAAGATATAAAATGCATACTTTAAACTTCACATTTTAAAATCGTATATTATTTTTGTGACGGTTGCAGACATGTAATTGTTCAAACTTTATTTAAACATAATCTGTGTTATTTCAAAAAAGTTAAATACGTATTAAATACTTGCTTTATAAAAGTTTGGGTACTTTCTTATTAAATGCACTGCGCTAGCCGAACGTTCGATATCTTGCTCTTTTATCTCTGTTTGGTTAGATTAGACTTGCGAAAAAAGATAACACGAGCTTGCCGCGGCAGCGGTCGGCGAGCGCGGTGCATTTAATACGAAAGTACCCAAACTTTTTTAAAGCAACTATTCAATACGTATTTAACTTTTTCGTAATAACACGGTTTAAATTTAGTAAATTTATACATATAAGAAGAGTGGTCTACCAGTAAGTACGGTCTATGTTACAAGTCAAAATCGAACTATTGTGCTTACACGCATTTGCTCACATTTTAATTTATACAATGTATAATTATTTTTAAATATTAGTAATCGAATGAATTTCATTACTTCAAGTAACAAATAGTAACGCAGTAAGTAAGTAACAAATATTAGATTTTACCTTTAAATCAGTAGCATCCTTGAGTTTGTTACATAGAACTTCTGGCCCTTTTGCCTTCGTAGCGGTTGCTAATGCGTTACATAATTGCTTGCATGTACTGTCGCCCTCTTGATCGCATTTAACGATCAGGCTCGGAGTCTGGGAGAGTATCGGAGAGCTGCCAATATCCGGTGTAGCGGTGGGGAATCCTCCGCATGAGCAATTACCTTTTGGCACGTCATCTAAACTCGCAGTACTAAGGTACAAAAGATACTACACTTTACCAGTCCATGTAGTGTTCGTAGACAAATTAGGAGTATTGAGTTTATGTAAAAATAATAACATAAAAAAAAATTGAACCTATATACATACTTACCCCTTTAAATTGTCTGTTAACACAAAGCTGACTCCAAACAATAAAATGAGGCAAAGGTCGCAAAGATATACTCTTGAAGAAATCATGTCTGCAGCTAATGAAATTGTGCAAGGAATGGGCAAAATCATAGCACTTTTATACATACCCAACAGGCAATAAACTCAAGCTACTAATTACAGTGACCATGCTGTACCTGTAAAATTTCTGTTCAAGTAAATTTTTACGAATAAATTATATTGAACAGTACACTTGCGTACATTTAATATACAGCCGAAATAGGATATATGTTTCGGTACAAATAAACTTAATGTTTTTTTTTTCAATTATTATTTCTGTATTAATTCAGCACAATCGCGTTAATTAAGTGACATTTTAGACAAAAATGTTACTGACTGAACTTTTTTTTTGCATGAGGAGGTCCCTAATAGAACGGGCGGAGCCTCTTCAGAACTGAGTTCTCTTTGTACCTATAAGAAAAACAGTATTTCGAGAAATGTCAGACGATAACGCACTTGTATAGTATGTAAGACGTGGTCGAACCGTTATAGGCCCGACTGCCGAAGTACCATAACTATTTCTCTAATAAAGCAGCAGTGTTCATGCTACTAAGTTCAAATCCCTGTAATACAAAAAAATCATTTCTCTCATGTGTCTTTACGACACACCCTATTTTTTAATATGGTTATATCTTTATATCCTGATACTTCCTAGTACAGTGTCTACAAACTAATAATAGTTGCGACCATTAACACATGTAGATAGACAATGGTTGTTCTTGTGTTGGCTTATAAATAGCACAGGAAAGCTGTATGCAAGGTACTTCTGAAACGCAACGTTCTCAGACTAGCCAGTGCTACAGATTTTTTGACCACGTTTATTATGATTAATTTTAGACTAAACATAACCCCAGTTCTTAAAATCCAAAATCATGGACACAATACCTTTTATAAATACACTCGTTGTTTTGATATCAGACGAGGGAATTGTTATGGTTTTACATTCACACAATAAGTCGTCAGTGAGTACGTTACACATGTACATGCATCTTCATTTGACACTCAAAACATGAACATCATGAAATCCCCTATAACTTATTACTACAGGTAAGAACAAAACAATGAAGATAAAATCTATAAGTTGTATGTATTATAAAAATGTTGTTACTGTACCACGCTATTTTCTTCTATAGTAAATAATGATTATGAATATTTCTATTAGACGACCTACTACCAAGATTATGGGTTTAAATATTTTACTAATTTCTTCAGTATGAATTTATCAATAGGAATTAAAAATAATTGACTTAATACTCATTTCATTATATAGGTACCAATTTGCCTGCCATTTTTCATAAAAAGTGTTTCGTATTTCCTATTTATATATCAACAGTTTTTATTTATACACCGTGTGAAATATTTTTTTACGAGTTCAACAAAGTGTTTGCTCCAAAGAAGGCACATTATACATAACCTAAAGCATAGTATCGTTCAAGCAACCTCAACATGAACCGTCTAAAAGAAAAAAAAATCTATTCAAGGGGTACCTAATTATAACACAAAAACAATGCAAGTTTTTCACAATATACCATGAGCGAAATGTAGCAAGACCGGACTATGCCTAATACTAGATGCGGACAAAATTTATCAAAAGATAACATCATTAATATGCTTTTCCTAAGTCTGCCTGACTAGCCACTATCCTCAACTTGAAAATTTATCGCCAAGCACCTATAGTTGCCTTCCGGCAGCTGCCGAAGTGCAATCCAGGAATAGGTTTAGTGTGTTTGCCATTTTAGACCACATCATTTACCATCAGGCGTGATTGTTGTCAAACGCTGAAACGTTTTTTTATGTTCCACAGAAACTATATGTTTTATATGTATTAAAAGGGGTCTATTATGATCTTTACTCGTTTTTTATTTATGCTAATCCCTTTGAGAAGAGCGTAAGGACATGTAGTAAAAAGTTAAATACGTATTGTGAACGTATACATATTAAATACCGTACGTATACGTTCATTCATGGAAACAATTGCCGCACCAATTATTGTAATTCAATGGAACTTTTATGTAAATGCTAATAGCAAATATGCAGTTTTAAATCAAGAAAATGGCGGGACATCGTGGATTTTAAACTAAAAATGGTCATAAAAGATAATAAAATTAAACCGCCATAAAGGTTATACTTAATCTCAACAAGAAATTCGAGTTAATAACAAATATTTACAGGGTAATTAGTAATTCGACGTATTCCCGTTAAGAAGTGATAGGGGTGACTATTTGTGATAATTTTAACCCCCATATGCATTATGCAAAAGTGAACCATGTTTTAGACATCATGTTTTTTAACTTTTTTTCAAAATAAGTCACAAATGCAACATCAAAATGCATTTAAAAAACGGTATCGATCGATTTATCTCTTTTTGCTTCTGATTTATAAAATATGATTAAACACTGGTTATTTTTCAATATTAAAACAGCAATTACCATTACAAATTAAAAAAGCGAGACGAAAAACGATATTATTTAAAAAGAAAATTCTACTAAAATGTCAAAAGAAACGTTATAAAGAATTGCTTGCGCATTTTACAAACATAAACGTTTTCTTGGCTCTCCAACAATGCATAACAACTAGGAACTTATTTCAAAGAAACTCAAAAACAAATGATGAAAGTTTGTCACAGTTTCAAGTATTAAGAACACGCTGGTTTTCTTCAAAATCAAAGTTTTTGCGAACATACATTAAATTATCAAGTATGTATTGAAAGGATAGTTAAGATACTGATTTCCTGAAACTTAGTATTTAATGATTCGCGAGGTCCATTTTTTATACTGCTCGTTTTTGTAATAAAAATATGATGTCCCCCACAACAAAATGCCATACGATATTAAGCTGTGAAAGTAAGCAAAGTAGACTAACTTAGCAGTGGCAATATCTGTTAACTGGGGTAGTCCGGTGAAGCTGTGAAGACCCTGCCGGGTCAATAGCGTAGTCAGTTCGAGAAATCTGTTAACTGGTGAATCCTATGTACTGCGTATGCATTACAACTTAATCTGCTTACATTTTTTTTAATATGAGGAACTTTTTTTTTTTTTTTCGAACTGACTACGCTATTGACCAAGCGAGGTCTTAACAGCTTCACCGGACTACTAAGGCGAGTGCATAAGGCACTCAGCCGGTGTTATTTTGACAACTAGCTCAAGGGTGCGCGGCACACCTCGGCTTTGGGTGTTGCCCGATACATGCAATTCGCGACCTATCTGAGCTAACCTAACTATTCATACATATATGAGTTGTTGAAACATATATGTGTACCAAGCATACATACCTCAACAACCCATATATATATATTTCGTATCGGATAATATTCTAAAATATTTCAGTTTCATAAAGGGAAAAAATAAAACCCTTCCACCTGCATGTGTAAGCGTGTATGCGTGCACGTGTGTGGAGGTGATATGTGTAATGTTGTTGCAGTGATGTAAGATTTTGTGTCACTGTATCGCTCGAGCAGCGTACTCAAGGGCTCCATGCCGAGGGAACGGACCTAGGCTTGAGCAGCTGCCGAAGGGGGCCTAGTCTGGCGCTGTGAGGAGCCCATTGTAATTTTGAATCAAATGTAATACCCAAGAATACAGTATTATCAGCTAACCCTACAAACATTCCTTCGATCTTAAAACTATCAACCCGTGGAACATTAGGCAAAGTAAATCTCATACATTTTGTTTTATCTGCATTTAGTAATAAGTTGCTCTCACTCTCACTTTAATATTGTATTTAGGATTCACTACATTTAAAACGATTTCAGCAAAAAGGTCCAGAGTCTGCAAAAAAAATAAATAGATTATCATAAAAACTTGATCTTGGGGTGAGCGAGGCGTGAACACGTTTTTATTTTGTGTAAAGTAACTTTTATTTTTTTATGACTTATCCCCTTTGAATAAACTCAATGATATACCTATAGTCTGGATTTCGAGACGTTCTACACGTTTTCTGTCTAGTTTTAAGACTCATCAAAATCGGTTAAGCTGTTTCGCAGAATAGCCCAAGCAATAACAAACGCTTCGAAATTATTTCTACAGTTTTATTATATTTGTACTTTTATAGAGATTTTACTCAATAATAACGCATGTTTTGAAGTTAAATCATTTACACATTTGTGATATGTTTATTACACAGGTATAAAAGTTAAATCGGACACTGCATCTATATAATATCGAATTCGTCAGTTTTCTCCCGAGTTACAAAAACAGAACTTCCTCAATATACAGTATTTGAATAAATTTCAATTGTTTAAGTCTTTTATTAGGAAAAAATTAAAAAAAAGTTTAAATATAAAAAAAATGTAGGTGGTAGAGCCACGCTGAAGCTATTACGGGTTTCAGCATGAATAGGTCGGCTCGCCCGGGGTACTACCACCTGACCCACAGAAACACCCACGTCAAGTAATAGTGCTTGCATTGTTGCGTCTCGTTCGGTCAGTAAGAACGTGAGATTCCCACCTCCCCTCCCCCAAACACAGGCTGGCAACACACTTACGACTCCCCTGGTGTTGCAAGTGTCTATGGACGATGGTGACCACTTGTTCTTTTGCCTACTATGATATAAACTTTTCACACTTTTAACAACATTAAAAACATAGTTAATGAAAATGCAAATTATACCCAAAGGTTTATTGAAATGTCTGTAGATAAAGATTTCATTAATACTATATGAACTTTATATGATATACAATCTACTTTTTCTATACATATATTATTCATTGTCATAGAAACCATAGAGTAAAAAATACTACTGGTCAAGAAAAAAATCAATTATTTGAAAAGAATACAAGATGTGTGAACAAATTCCATTAACCAAGATGAAAGAAAGGATTTGTTTTAGTTACTAAATTTTATCAAATAACAAACTTGATTATACATTATATTTAACTAAATTGTGACAGATAACCATTAACATAAAATTGGAGAAATTTCTATAGCATTTACTCCTATTACCAAAGCCATCATGAATACCCTGTTATTATGTGGTTAAAGTCCATTTATACATTTGATTCCAAAATTCATTAAGTAGCTATTGTTATTAATATTACTTTTTAAAACTTAGGTTTTAAAACAATCCAAATTCCAAATCATCTATTTGTAGAGAAATATAAAGTATTTAAAAAAATCACATAATATATTATTTATTAATTAAATACAAAACTGTTATGTTATACTATAATGAAAGTCATAGACCAGGCACATCATTTAATCTCACTACCTTTTATTATGGTCTATAGGAATTCATTACTTTATAAAAGTAATTAGTAATATGTGTACTTTGTAGTTAATGTCTTATTAACTAAAACATTTATTATCTCTGTGGTGCCGGCTTTGGTTTGGGCATTTTCCCCAAAAGGGTTTGTATTTCCTTTTTCTCATCGTAACTTTTCCACATTTCATATAAATTTATTATTGCTCTTACAATTTCTTGTATCTGAAATAGAATTAAAGCAGTAATGTTAAAACATTTGTGTATTTCTATGATATTTAATTTTAAAGAGTGTTATGGCACAACTTCAAAGTGTTTGACTTTGGGAGCCTCTTCTAACACAACATAGTAATACTTTACTTTATTAAGAGTAACAACCTGTTATGATTGGGTTTAGGACAGTGGTTCTTTTGAGATTGGTTGTACCGTCGTGGTACCCATTATTACCTTTTAACACATTGCATGCAGGTATATATTGTCATGGACTTACACATGCAATGGTATGTGTGTTTATTTTATCGCGGAATTACAAGCAGAGAAAATTTTCTGGAGCTAGTAACCCAAAAGAAGCCCAAGTAACTTGACAAACTATATTTTGGGGAAGAAGAATGCAAAAAAAAATGTATTTCTTAAGGAAAATAACATAAATGTAGAAAAAAGTACTATTAAGATTAAAGAGTATATGCAAAACAAGTTTTATACTTTGTAATATTTACCTTATCCATGTCAACATTTAATTCAGCAAACCAGAGTTTGAGATTTTCTTTTCCGAGCATAACACAGGCTATATGTAAAGCACCTATTGCTATCTGAAATTAAATTACAATTCATAATACTTAAAACTGAAATAGGCAAGTAACTAAATCTTTATTAATGCCTTAATCTACTTTTATATGTTTGTATATAATAAAAGCATTGAAGTTGTATATACATGTAATATTCTAAGAAAGTCCAAAAATAAAACATCAATTTAAACAATAACTAACAAGCAAGGTAAAAAACATAATAAAGTATTGAAATAATAGTGCAAAGATAAATATAGATTATATTCAGTGTCATTATAAATTTATCTAAACATATATATTATTTTTTAAATTACAAAACATTGAGAAAATTATATGAAACGTAAATACTGGATGTGGATGCTAAAAAACAATAATCAAATAACAAACTTACTTGGTAGGGTGGATATAACAAACTAACGTCTGTTCTCAAGGAATCATTTACTATTCTCCAAGCATATGTGAGTAGCTGGTCATCCTGACCTATATCCTGCACAAACAGAAGCAGTGGTCTGTATGGTTGAAAAACTATCAAGCAACAATCTAAATTTTCTAATAAATAGAATTCACACTCTAGAATGTGATTTGTTCTATAAGGAAACTCCTGTTGTCCATAAGCATAACTAAATTTAGTCTTAATCACAGTCTGGCAAGTTGTTATGAGCCTCGAATTGGATATAACACCGAATTCTTCTACTTTTGACGCGAGAAACACACACGTCGGCGCCAGAAGTAAAGGGTCTATACACTTTAGAGAATTTCTTGCGTAAAACCTTTTGAAGTACACTGTAGCCGTCGCTATAACTTGCTGGCGAAGTTTCAACTGTTCTCCCAAAACCTGTATTATGCTTGCAAAGAAATTGAATATTTTTTGGTATTCTTCTTCTGTTAAAATATTTAAGTCATGTTGCCGATCTCGTATAAGGTCTTGTTTATCTAAAATCCATTGCTGGTGATGTGAACTTTGCCAGAAGTTACCAGCCATTCTTATTATTTACTAAGCATTTATTTTAGAAGAACGTCTTTTATCTCAACTGTTGGGGCTACTTGAATCAAAATATGTCAAAGTGACAATGACATACACTATAACAGCCGACAGATCATATTAGGCAGTTAAGTACATCTTTCTTCTCTATTATTCATTATTTTTTTTTTTTGTGTTGTAACTACAACTGGAACATGGAAAGCTTTAATGTTGTCTATGACAAAATTGGAAACATTTTGGTTTCTATCTACACCATTGGTGACTCGTAGCTTTTATTTACAAGTCGATAGTCATCATACTTTACAATCCTTACACTACTAATATATTATATTTGTACACTCATGCGAAATAAATTTCTAAAATTTTCAATACTTTACATATACAAATTGAAGGTATGGATGCGGTTACAGGCACATCGCTTAATAGTATATGGATTCATAGAAAAGATGGTATAGTTTTTTCAATCTCAAGCAAATATTAGTAGAAGTAAATAAAACATTTCACATTTCAACAATCGAAATTGTTCTCAGTTGTTTAAATTCAAAATACACTAACTAGCCTTACACGTTATTTTGTCTTTAATTATCTGAATGAGCTTCGCACAGGTACAATGTAATAATATCGCATCACTACTGAGAAAATATGTTGTATTTCAAATGTGTAAACACTTTAGAACCATGTTTTGGAACACTGATATTTAATTTTATATTTCATCAGCCATAAAAGCTACGACAAAAATGTACACACAAATAAGTTTTTTTTTATAAAACCACAATTTTAAACACGTTTTATTTTTTGAGATACTCATTGACATGATGAAAAGGAAAGGCTGTAAAAGACATTTTGATCTACATAAAATTATCGTTCAGAAGTAGTTATTAGGGTTTTGGTTCTATGATATCAATATTTTATAGCAAATTTTCAATCTGGTCACATCGGGCTGTCAGTTTTATCAGCTTCCTTTTATAATCGGCTGGGCACCGGCACCGTATCTATTATTATAATCTTAAAATAGAATTTTTATCAGGAGTATGAAGAATAGCGCTAGCATAATTAAATAATACGTGACAAAGTGCTTCTATTGAAAATTATTGTATTTGTGAACATTTATTAGTTTATCATGGGCAGTCGAACTAAAATCAAAGAATATATCAAGCACATGTTTACGTGGTCGTATATAAAGGGATTGGCTATAAATCCAGCTCAATTATCGTTTGCTGCAACCCTTATAGTCATTACAGAGTTAGTAATCAATATACTAGTAGTAGAACGGGTGCCTTACACAGAGATAGACTGGAAAGCATATATGCAAGAATGTGAAGGATTTTTGAATGGCACTCTAGATTACAGTAAGCTTCGTGGTGACACCGGACCCCTCGTATACCCAGCTGGTTTTCTGTATATTTACTCTATATTTTATTATATTACAAATCAAGGTGAAAATATAAAACTGGCTCAATACATATTTATAGCCATTTATATTCTACAGTTAATTCTAGTACTCCGTATTTATATGAAGACAAAAAAAGTGCCACCATATGTTTTGATACTAACAATTCTGACATCTTATAGAATACATTCAATATATGTGCTAAGATTGTTTAATGACCCAATAGCTGTACTACTTTTATATATTTCATTAAATTTATTTTTAGATTCAAGATGGTATTTAGGTAGTATTTTTTATAGTTTAGCAGTCTCAGTTAAAATGAATATATTACTGTATGCTCCTGCTTTATTTTTCTTCTATTTAGTTAACTTGGGTTTTACAAAAACTCTACAACAGCTCTTGATATGTGGATTTGTTCAATTTATTTTAGGTTTACCTTTTCTAATAAGTTACCCCGTTGCTTACTTAAGAGGAAGTTTTGATATTGGAAGAGTTTTTAACCATACTTGGACAGTAAATTACAGATTTCTAGATAATGATATCTTTGTAGATAAATATTTTCATTTCTTATTGCTTGGAATGCACGTAGCATTACTCATGATATTCCTACCAATGTGTATAAAATACTTTAGAAGCTACTGTCGCCTGAGATTTGTACAAAAACAGGTACAGCCGCAGATTGATGCCAAAAATGTTGAAAACAAAAGGAAAAGTAAAATGAGTAAAGAAAATAAACTAAAATCTGATAATGAAAAGATGACCAAAGAACAGGAAGATTTCTTAAACCTATTTGAAACAATGTTACAAAAATCTTCTCAAAAAGGAAAGAAAACAAAGAAGTCTATAGAAAAAGAAGATACAACTAATTATAGTATAAATTTCGACATTCTTGCACAACTTTTCATACTGCCGATGTTCCTAACTAATTTTATTGGAATTGTATGTGCTAGAAGTCTTCATTACCAATTTTATACATGGTATTTCCATAGTCTACCATACCTATTATGGTCAAACAATTATTCTATTATTGTGAGGTTTTTAATTTTGGCTATTATTGAAATGTGCTGGAATACTTATCCAAGTACAAATGTTTCCAGTATATTACTACATATATGTCATATTATAGTTCTTTATGGAGTTTATAGAAAACTATCGCACGAGTTGAATTTTGTTTCAAAGTTTGAGTGATATGTGTTTAAAACGAAGGAATGAACAAATTAAATACATGCATAATTTTGAAAAAGACCATATCTATAAAAACTACCAATATTAGTTGTTAGTATATTTTAATAAGTTTGTTGTATTAGTCGTATGAACCAAATGTGTAAATTTTTGTACTTTTATTTCAGTGTATTTAAGTTTATAGGGTAATTATAATACAATAGATAAATTACCATGTAAAATATATTTTGTATTACATGTGAGGTTGTTTACAGTGTTAACATTATTAAATTAATTTTATAACTGTATTCTTTTTTATTCCCTTTTTAACTGAATACCGTTGGTTTAGAATTATAAACTATAAGGATTACTTACTCAGTGAAGTCTTGATAAGAGTATATTACCAAATGCCACCTGCATGTTTATTAATAAAGTGTAATAAGGAATAGTAAATACACCCCATGTAAGCTGTTTTGAGATTGTTTATTATGAATCACAACTAATCAAAAGGAATCTATGAATAATCTTAAATGTAGACAATGATGGGTATAAATACTTTATATCATATCACAAAACCAACAATTTCTTGGATTTGATATCCCTACCCAAACAAACCCAATAATTTGTACCAGTATGTACACCCATCATATTTAATATTTAAATAACCTATAATTTTTACTATATAACAAAGCTATATAAACAAAAAATATCGCAATATTTTATAGATACACTACTTAGCTCGCCATCAAGCTATATTTCGTAATAAATAATATAAACGAAAACAGCAATCAAATGCAGCAATTTTAGGCCACTAGATTAGTATGAATAAAACTATCTTGTATGTGTTAAAGTCTATATCTGACCATTAGAAATCATTACACCAATGCTAGTAGGTTTGTGATTCATTTTCAATAACAATTAAATACTTATGGCCTATGAGCTTAATATTTTTATTTTAAAAATTACTACTACTTGTGCGGACCATCGCATCAGGGTATTTTCTTTGATAACATAAAGTTATTGGATATTAACTATTCAGTCAAATATACCCCAGTCATGTATACATCTTGGTCATAAAAGGTGAGAACTTGACATATAGTTAAATATATGTTGTCATAAAGAAATTACAAATACACTTCAGTATTACACAAAACCATTCTTTGATAAATCTACATCAATGGAATATAGCGGCAGTCTTCCATGACTGGGCTTAAAAACTAAGAGGGGGCAAAATGGCGATAATAATTTAAACGAAACCAAAGTTTTTAGTTTTGATGGCTAGCAATAACTTATGTTTGAGCACGTGACGCGAGGAGTACAATGGTATGTAGAGTCGCGAAATGCACGTGTTAGCGGTGGGCAAATGCGCGTCGTCTGCTGGTCGTATCGTCACTGACGGCATCGGCTGAAATCCTTCTTCAGAAGCGGGCAAGGCTGGCGACCCGGTCCAGAAATAAACCTGCAATTTAATAAACAAAACTCTAACGCCAGTTCATTGATATACAAAAACCCGAGATGCACACTTAACGTCTCACGGCAGACTCACAAAAATGAGTGCATAATTTTGGGTTATGCAGTCATTGCAAAATAGTCTCGCGTTCTTGTACAAACAACTTTAAATCATTCAGATAGGTTGAGTTTGCAAAATCATAAGTTTATCGCATAACTTTTTTTTTCGAACTTACTACGTTATTATCTTAGTAACGCCTTAACAGCTTCACCGAACTACTAAAGCGAGCCCTTAAGGCACTCGGCCGATTTAATTTTGAAAACTAGCTCAAGAGTGCACGGCACACCTCAGCTTGGGCTGTTGCCTAGTTTATGCAATTCGCGACCTATCGGAGCTAAGCTACGCTACATATTCATATGTATATAAGTTAGTGAGATATATATGTGTACCAAGCATATAAGAGATATGTATTTCGTGTCGGATTTTTTTTTGTCTGGACTAATTCAGTTGGATAAGAGAAAAAATAAAATCCTTCCACTTCCATGTGTAAGCATTCACGTGTGTGGAGGTGATATGTGTAAATAACTATAACCACATACGTTTTTTATTACGTATGTAATTGGGGAGTTTATGCGGCCGGTTTTCTGCGTTACTTTTATTCGACACTGTATGTCTTGGGTTTTTATATGCGTAAAAATCAGCTACATAAATATCTAACCGCGAAAAACATATTTAAGTTTTAATATATTTAACAACTTACATCAAACGTAATATATAACCATACTTGTAGGCAAAAATATGAACATGAATGAACATAAAAACTTAATTAGTTTAATATACATATTTACGTTAGTATAAATGCATTTATGATAAAATAGAACTCCCAGCATATTTTATTTTATAAAATGATGTACACTAAACTACAGAATATTAGTAAATGACTAACCAAGTCCTGTCTTTCGAGGTGTGTCATTTTATCAACTATTGCCCAAAGCCATCGCTTAAAACGAGCTAGTCGCTCTGGAGGTTCTCCACTTTCATCGTTGAAGCTAGTGTAAGAAACGAGTGCAGTGACGTTTATGTCGCCGACACCATTCAACAGTAATCGTAGGTCTTCAGCAGTCAAACCCTCAAGTGCAGACTCTGGTACCACATCCAGCACACCAACACGCATAGCCTATAACAAATAGTAATAGTAAAATATGTGGTATAAAGAAACTAAAAAGTACTCATATCAGCACATTTAGAGTTGTTTGGTAAAGTCAGAAGTATTGTTAATGGGGGCTAGAATGAAGAAGGAACCCTATGCATGCACATTAGTAATTAATTAATAGTGGTACAACATAAAGCGAAGAGACCTATGGCCCTGCAGTGAGTCTTTTACAGGATGATGATGATAATGATGATAACAACATAAACCAATAACAGAGAAGTAATAACGTAATATAGACGAATATATAAAAAATATGTCATATTATTACATAGTATAAACCAAAAATGTCTGCCTGTTCACGATAAACTCAAAAACTACTGAATGGAGTTTCAGGCGCTTTTCACCAGTACATATAGTGATTCACGAGGAAGGTTTATGTATATACTTTGGACTAAGACCTCCGGGTCCGCTAGTTTAAAAAAAGTTAACCTGGTCAGTAAGTGTCTACTCTATATATTTTCAGCCCTATAGCTTTTATCAAATTTGTTCTTGAAGTTAATGTTTTTGTGAGTACACACATCCAGTGATGTGTCGTCACTTATTTCGTTCACTACATAGAGTAGTCAAGTGGTCAGATTAAAACTAATCACATCCTTTTAAGTCATGATAGAGTACCACCATTTGTATGTGTTAGTTTTGTGGCCATGTGAATTCTATGGTGTTCCAATCTATTTTTATAGGCTGAACAGAACCGTTCTATTTCCTTTTTAACAGGGGCAATTTCGAAGTATTCATATACTTCTGTGTTCCGTGTGTACCATGGCACATTGCATATTGTCTTCAATAGTTTAATTTGGTATCTTTGATGTATTTCTATATTAGAGTGACTTGCAGATCCCTAGAGTTGTATACCCTATAGCGAGATAGTCCATGAAGAAATTATAGTAAGTTTTCATCACCCTACACATGTAATTTTTTTACAGATGTAATTAATTTTGTTTCAAAAAATGTTCTATGGGCTATCATATGTTAGGCAGTAATATAGATAGTAATGATTTACCTCGAGTGCTTTCTCTTGAGATAGAAGCATGCGGTGCTGAGCATACTTGCGCACATAGTCATAAACGTTATGTGCAGTCACCTCGAGCTCTCGGCCCCCAGGAACTAACTCGACGCACCCACCACCTTCCTCTTCACACATTTCCAAACTGAAATATTGTTTTAGTCAGATATAATTAAATTTAATCATTCGACGATTACCTACTAAATTATTTTATAATAAAGTTTTTATTATCCATGATAGTATCAATAAATTACAATGTTATTTTACAATAATTGTGATTATAAATAATCACTACATCTATTATTAATTCTGCTGTTAAGTAATCTATAGAGATTTGAGTCATATTGTAAACCGTTTTTCATATTGTGATTTTGAGTGTGAGGTACAATTATCAATGGATAATCAACAACAGAATAGTGAGGTCTTGAATAATGAATCCATGTCGTATAAATAATATATTACATGATTAATTGTAGTAGCAATTACCACCTAATTTTTTATGCAGTATTTTGAACAATTTACAATCTTAATACATAAAATATATGCTTACCTAAAGTTGAGATCAAGAGCAGCGAAAAGTGAATGGGAATCGCCAGTTTCAGCATCAACAACTAGCTGCCGAAGACTTTCATATACTACGGGGTCGAAGAATGCTAAATCGTGAAAACGAACAGGTCGGCCGAGGATATATTTTAACACGTGACGATTAAGGAACATTGGACACAGCTCGTTTTGAAGAAGACATAGTCCAATAATTCTGAAAAAAGGACAATAGGTCATTTTACAAAATTGAAAATAACTTTATTATAAATAATTTTATAACCATTTACTTTAATTCGAATCTATTATTACACTACGATTTGTTATAATCAAATCATGTTTAAAATCAAATTAATATATAAAACTGTAATTAACACACAACTGCAAATAAACATATATATAAATAAACTAGCTGATTGGATATTAGCTTAGCTCCGTATTAGCAGGCATTAAAAAAAACGGCAAAGGGTCAATATAATCTAAACACAGTCATAGCCTTATGCCTACACGTTCAGTCCTTACAACTTAAATAATGTGTCAAATGAAACATGTACTAAACATTACATTTTGAAAGTAGATTTTCTAACACCACTATAATTAATATTACATCCAACAAAGTAAGACGATAAAGAATTATAAAAAATATATGATTATCCAATGTTAGTTAACATACCTGCCGACATTCCTAAAGGCATTAATTCTCTCTGGCGTGGCACGGCCCTGTCTAGGTGAATAGTAGCCTCGTTTACCAGGGGAATAGAAAAGTGGCGCTGCGTCGTCTGCCGGCGGGAGAGGAGGAGCAGAACCCGCAGTAGTTCCCGCCACGTTTCCCCCTGCGCTACTTACGGCCGCGCGCTCCGACAGTGAGAATACGTCCAAATCTAATACAATAAAATGATGTTTTATTACACAAATTAATGTTTTCCTTAATATTTATACTCTACAAGTTTCAGAGTTAGACTACAGTCTCACCCGATGTTAAATGACAGTCTAAAATATTAAATGTGTTAAACCAAGAGGATGAATTGTAGCTCAATTGTCTCGATTGTAGCTGCCGGAACATACATATAGGTGCTTGGTGCCAGACTTTCAATATAGGTGCTTGTTGCCAGATTTTCAATTCGATGACGGTAGCTAGACAGGCGATCTTCAAAAAAAGAAACCCTAGTTTCGTCACAATGTTTTCCTTCACCAAAAGCTCTCCAAGTCATTCCCGAGAATTCGAAATTATAGTGATCGAAGCAGGTGTCCGAACACAGTAACCACAGCCGTTGTTATTATTTTAAACGATTTAATGACAGTCTTGTACTTGTTGAGAAACATAGTACAATCCTAGAATAATGGCGACTGAGAGATTGACAATCTGTTGCTATCGTGTATATTTGAGAGCCTCTTGCTGCTTTGTATATATTAACTAATCCCAGAAAACGACAAAAAAAGAGACACTATGACGAGTTTATCACCATGTGTATGGCGAGTGTGACCCAGTTAAGAACTGATATGCCTGCCACCCAGCTTGGTCATGTGACACTGGCTGAACTCTGACCGCAACACGCCTACGTTTACTATTCTATTGCATGGCGTGTAATACATAAATATATGAATAGATACATTTCAAACTGAGTTAAATTCAATTGATTAGCAGAAAATTGTCTGTACCATCAGACAAATATTAATTACAATTTTTTTTACAAAATGCATCTTATGTTCAAGTAAGTATATCTTTCGACCAATGTATACTTACTAATTTTAAAGGACATAAACTGTACAAAAGATCAACATTATAAATTTTAAATTAACATACCTAATATTGCTTCCGATGGGTGCATAACTATGAGATCCATTGCTTCGCGAACTTTCTGTCGTAATGCGTCTTCACTAGCGAGCAACACTAACAGCTGAGCTGGCGTCAATTCCAATAACATTCCAGTAATCTTTCCCGCGAATGTAGGGTGGAGCGAATGTACCTATTATTAATAAAAATACATAATTCATTATACATTTTCTATAATAATAAAAGCATTTATTGCTTACAAATGTTATTATGGAAAATGATAGTCAAACTTTTTATTAACAGAGTCAAAATATAACGCAGTATACATGGTGTGTAATATAGTTATAATTTTATGTAGGTTACAATTTTTTTTTTTGATAATGTTTGTGCCATCAATTTTTTTAAAATAAATAATATAACAAAAATATTTGAAAACTTGCATAACGAATACGCTTTTCATACATTAAACTATGCCAGTCTTATGTGTCATTAAATTAGATGACATCCAATTATTACTTACTCTAGGATAGAGCCTTTCGCCGAGTTGTGTTTGGTGATGTGTGAGGTGGTCATTGTGACCCCCACTCCGTTCTCCGCTATATCCAGCAGCTTCAGTACCAGGTGCAGCCTAAAACAGATTATTTCAATAGGTGGTAGAGCCACGCTGAAGCTATTATTGGGTTCAGCATGAATGGGTCGGCTCGCCCCGGAGTAGTACCACCCTCTCATAGAAAACCGACGTGAAGTAACAGTGCTGGCATTGTTGCGTTTCGTTCGGTCAGTGAGAGCGCCGTAGGCCCACCTCCCTCATTCTCTCCTCTCCCCCAAACACAGGCTGGTAACGCATTTTCGACTCCCCTGGTGTTTTTGATGTCTATGGATGGTGGTGAACATTTAACATCACGTGACCCACGTGTTTGTTTGCCTGCTATGACATTAATAAAAAATTACAAAACTTGTTTTGTAATTCTTACAAAGGATAAATCATATATTATATTTTGATTTACAGTGCAAATAGGATTTGCGTACAGGAAGTTCCATGGCAACCACACAATATGTTTATTAAAAAAAGATTTGTTTTCTTTTATACAGTAATGATCCTTTTTTATTATTTGTTGTACTACTTTAATATTTATACACGAGATATATATACTCTATGAGAGTTTCAATCTATTTCTGTTAAAAACATACAACAACTTTTAAAAAGGAAAAACGGAGAAAAGAGATTTATCAACAAAATTATTCTTTTTTGAGAATGGAACCCTCGATGAGGTGAATGGAACAAGCATAATATTTGTATAAATTGCAATAAGAAATTCTAATCTGACAAACAAGTACACGCGTAGTCTTCTAAGCATTAAGTTATGAGAGTTTTGGTACCTGTGGAGAGTACGGGCGTGCGTCTACACTGAGCACTCTCCTAGGTTCCCTGGCGGCTGCGGCTGCGGCGGCGGCGACAGCGGCTCGAGGCGGAGGACGTCCCGCTGTTCGTCGAGCACCCTCCTTCGAACGAGCACGGCCACCCCCTCTATATACACACGGACAAACAATTTGTAACAATTTCCTATAGTTTTCTCTCATTTTATTTTTGGTAATCTTCCAGGATTATTACTGCCATTGTTATAGAGAGTATATCTCATCGAGAACACTGTACCGCGCTATATCTATTGCGGGGAGGTGGGGAGTGGAAAGAAAAGACCATGAACTCACATAAGATTCGTAGTGTCACACAGATCTTACGATATCAAAGCACGATATCGTTTAATTATATTACAAGTATAATTATATTCAATCCCAGTCTTTGTTCAATATGATTTTTATATAAGTACAAATAAAGAATCAATGTAAATGAAATGAATCTCCTTAAATTCTTGGAATAAAATCTTTGTAGCCATTGCAACCGAAGATCCCGTAAACAAATATAAATATATAAATAGTCTATTCTAGAATCCTATTTCAGCATTCTATTAAAATCATATAAAAGCCGGGAAAAAAAACGATTGGACTTGGTAATTAACTATTGATTTTCTATTTTTTGGGGATAAATTTGTATCATGCCCAAAGAAGCCTCATTTCAATCCTCACTAATATCATAAAATGCGAATGCAGGATTGTTTGACACCTTAACAACTTGACTGAAGTTCATGAGACTTTCCAGACACATTACCAGGGGTACAAAAAAGAAAATAATGTACCTATCATCCGGAAAAATTATACTGTTACTGAGGGATGAATCAAATCAACATCAACGCGAGCGAAGTGGCGTGCAAAAGCTAGTAAATAATACCTTGGTGTACTAGTGCTGACAGTTGCGCCGGCAGTTGTTCCGGCTGATCCCGCAGTCCCGTTGGTGGTGCTACTGTTGCTTCCGCTACTGGTCGTACTCTCTAGCGGTGGAAGCTTCTCATTTGCCAGTAACGCCTATAAACATAACATAAATTACATCTATGTTGTCCGGTGAAGCTGTAAAGGCCTGTCAGGGGTGAATAGCATAATCATATAAAGTTAATTTAAGGAATAACACTTTCTAACAATAGTGAAAGTACATTTTAACAAAATTTAATTTATTATTATTGTGTACAAATACAATATATTAATGTATACTACTGTTTTTAATGAAAATACTGTGTATACAAGACTATTACATTTAATGCAATGATCACCTGTTTAAATGTTTTCTATAAAACTGGTGGAATAGACAAAATTAAAAAATGTAGTGATTCTGTAAATTTTAAAACTACATACAATCTCTACATATTCTTCTTTTTATGAAACGTAACGTAACGTAATTTGAAATAAAATTTGTAACCAGGAAATTATGTAGTATTTAAATATTCAATAATTCTTAACTATAAACCTTACTTAGGGATTAACCAACTACCTTATTAAGTATTTTAGGGTTTCTCCTATAAACATACATTTCACTGTGCATCATTATCGATTGCCGTTGCCAATCGCTGCACCTTCGAACCTTATGCTCGTTGACAGAATAATTTAAAGGCAACAAATCAGATTTTAGGTGTGTACATTGTTTTATCAACAATTCTGAAATACATACGGTGCATAAGATATCTATGTATATAGCTATATGGGTCCAATGACCGGAAGTTATATTTACGATAAGTCAATCGCTGAAAAGTAAATCGGTCTGTTTAAGACAGCTGAGTGTAAGTGATGTTGCATGACGTAACAATTTTGAATCAATTTTTTCTCCCAAAAAATTATGCAAGTGGTTTGTGCATATTTACAGGAAAAACAAAATAAATGTAGTACCTCAGCAACACTGGTGTAGAAAGAGCGAGCTACACCACTGCCTTCACCGGGTTCATCGCGGAAAGTGACCTTCACACGGTTGACTGCGAGCGGCGGCTGAGCACTGTGCGCGCGACGGTTCTGTCCAGCAAAGGCGCTGTTCAACTCCGCAAACGTTTGTTGCAACAATTTCGCACGATCACGTTCCATCTGTGAAACAAATCATTCGATATCATTGTTTAATATCAGTTTAACTTATTCTATCATCGTCACAGCCTCTAAGAATCACACTGCAGGGCCATGGGCCACTTCCTAAACAAAAGGTATGGGCATTTCTTTCTTTCTTTCTAAAACAAGAACAATTCTCAGATTCAGGTTTTGTTTCATGATTCAAGTTTTCCTTCACCGTCAGCAGATAGTGTTACCAATTTAAGTTAGTAAGTAAGTTAGTATGCGTACGCAAATTACGAAGAATTCTTTGGTACATGCCGGGGTTCAAACCTACGGACATTGGATTTATACTCTACCAGTCGAACCAGTAAACCACCGCGACTTTTTTGTCAATTGATATCAATATCAAAAATAAAACTAAGTACTCGTAAACTCAATATATTTTATCTTTTACTATGTGACAGCATATAAGCACTTATTTATTTAATACTAGCGGGGCCGGCAGACTATGTGCCGCCCTAATAATAATAAAAAAAATGACAAATTGTATACTTAAACCTGCCTCTTGAATCACTGTATCTATTAATGAAAACCGCATGAAAATCCGTTCAGTAGTTTTTGAGTTTATCGCGAACCAACAGATGTGATAGAGGACTTAATGATATATGCATATAAGGAATTTATGCTTATTATAACCACATTTAGAATCTAGTAATCTTCGATCCATACCTTATGTAAGGTCAAGTCTCTCTGTTGTGAGTTTCTCAACTTCTCCATGTCCCTGCGGAACTTTACTTCTCGGACAGGGAACCCACCAAGTTCCGCCACAACAGAGCCCGGTTCTAAGCCAACGTCTTCAGTAAAAACCCGTCCGAACAAATCCAGAGAAAGTCGCCAACGTCCAAGCAAGAGGTCATGAGATACAGATGCACCCAATGATGGGCATGTCCGACTGAAAATATTATTTATATTATAAATATTAATTGAGCAGTAAGAATATTACTTACTTTTGCTGACCAGTAGAAAAAAAATTGGGTACGTAATACTTAAACGACCCCATATACCAAATATGATATGAGAAATACATCTTGAAAAAATATTATTGAAGCAAATGTTCGTTTTTTTCCAAATCAACTACTCTATTACACCAAATGTTAGTTAAACTGAAATAACAGGTAAACTCACGGCTGTGTAGGCGTATTCAGAGACGGAAGTAGCGGCGGTGGTGGCAGACCTGTTGTTTCGACAGTGACATGGGCAGAGATCTCCTGAGATTCGAGTGGATCCGCAGCACTTAGTAACTCACCCTAAACAATAAACAATATCATTAAATTTCTTCCTTATCAATCAAATGAAAATCATAATAACATGCAAGAAAACTAATTATCCTCAATAATTAATAGAATACACTCATGCTTACAGGACACAATCAACAAAATATATGTATCAAAATTACAACTTTTGCAGCTACAAATAAAAATATTAATTTTACCTTTTTCAAGCCCGTAACAAATAGACCAAAATGGAAAAATTAAGAATGAAGACGATAAACTAAAGACAATGTAGTTTCAAACAAGAAGTTATTGTATATAATTAAATATAAGCTTTCATATTCATGTATAACAGGTTTTTTTTTCGAAGTGACTACGCAAGGTCTTAACAGATTTACGGACTACATGTATGATAGGGTTTTTATTGTTTTATTATGATTATTTAAGTATTTGTTATCATCTTTAAAAATAAGCTGATATTCTCAGTTCTACTGCTATTTTTGTTAATGGTTTCAACATATAAAATCTAAATAGTTGCATAACTCAATAAAAGACTATGTTGTTCCGAGAGCACTTATTTTGTTAAGTGTATGTAATCAGGTAAATTGATAAAGAATCTATTATACAAGTGTTTTCTATCAACAAAAATGTGGGTAATTTATTTTGAACAACCTGAAAATGTTTCAACGATGTGTATAAGCAATAAGGACTTTAATAATAAAGCATTAAAGATTCTTTGCCATAGTAACCAATAAAGGTAAAGTCCAATTTAATAGGTTAGGGTAAAATTTTGATAAGAAAAAGTCCCCCAAATAAGTGGAGTGACTTACAGCACGTACAATAACAGTCTTGCCCGGGCTGCGAGAAGATGACGCCCGCGACTCAGCTCCTGTACTGATCATACCACTTGGTCCTGTAAATTTCAATAAATATTTACTTACATATATCAGCTAAAACAATAGTTTTAGAGTCAAGAAGTACAGTCAAAATAGTTTATGCTGACATCGTTTAGAACAACCGGTTATATTGACCCAGAACAAAGGTCCCGGCTGAATGCTGTATCTTGAAAACATCACAGGTTGTTAAGACTATCGGTCTTTACGATTAAGTATGAGTAGTTCATGCAATGTCGTTATAACAGATTTTGACTGTACATGTAAGCTGGTACGTTGGTGATTTATAAATGAAAACTTCAGGTGCATTGAAGAATCAACAAAAGTAAACCATCAGATTCAGGTAGATGACATTGAATCGTGTACACTTGCTAACTCGGCTCGAGCTGCCCACGACGCGCATTCAAACATATGCTACACATGTATTTTAATCTAGAACCTTTGATGACAAATAAATTGAAAACTTCTACATACAGACAGAAATATTAATCCCTACCCTCTAACAGACGAAGCAAGCCTATAAAAGACACTGTGAAAAAGGAGCTAGCTTCAATTAAGCACTAATCTCATTAAACAGGTGAAACTGTAAAGGTCGGTTAGTCCAATAGCCTTAGTTCGAAAAGAAAACTGGAGCATGGATCATTCTCACGATGAGCGTCGAACCGTTAGCTGCGTTATACCACACGCAATTGGAGTGTCCAAGATTGAACACTAGAAAGTGTGTAAGCAAATTCATAAGTTCATGTTTGTATTCATATATGTATTCAATTCATAAGTGATTGTTATTGTTTGTCTTTACACGCGCAGTCTTCCCCGCGTGAAAGCGTTTTCACGCGGGAAAGATCGTATTGTTTAACGGCAGCTATTCACAGCTCTAAACATAATATGAAACTATATTCAGTAGGGTAAATTGTATCGGGGTCTTTAAGGTAAACACTTTTATTATTGATACTCGATTGTTCTTGAGCTTCTGATCGATTAAATGACAATGAGGATGTCGTCTATAATTCACACCATACTATTGTATGTGTATGGTAGTGTATGGTATTCACACCATACCATATAACTACCCCTACAATGTTTCTCTAACATATATTATTAGTCCTGTACTCTGTACTCGTTGATTGAACAGCCTCGTGAGCATTTATGCAACACTTAGATTCTTCACAAGAATGGAGAATGTTTGTTTTATTGTATTCCCATACATTTAGCCACAAGTTGGTACAAATGATAAACAATTTTTTTTAAATTAAACATCTACTGTCAGGCACCTGTGATATCAAGATCTGTCAAAGTCTTTAAAGTATCTCTTTTGATTTTCCTTCATCATTTGGAATCATCTAATCTGATAATTTTAGGGACTAATATAAAACTGGCCATGTCACTTACAGAAGAAATATTATATCTACACTTCCATATATACTTCCCATTATATCAAATGTTTGGCGGACTAGTTAGTATATTGATTTCTTACTTGGGAGTCGCATGCATTAACTTAAGCTGCTACATAACGCATTCTTAAAGAATTCTGAATACGCAATTTCATGTGTATTGTGTGCTGTTAAACAAACATTGTTTTATATCACTACATATTATAAAACAAAGTTCTCTGGCCACGTTTGTTTTTTTTTTTTTTTTTTTTTTTGTTTTTTTTTTTTTTTATCATCGTTTCTCATTCGTCGCCGAGCGATCGCGAGAGTTCGGTAAGTTAGTTAGTTAGTTAGGTAGGTAGGTAGGTCATGCCGGCCTGTGAAAAGCTGGATATGCACAGGCTGATCCCGAAACGCGACCCGCAGAAGCGAATCACTATGACGGGCTTTTTCGCCATATACATGGTGGTTGCGTCCCAGTCGGGCTGTAAAACCCTACCACCCCGCTTTCGCCATTGCCTCGTTCGTTATTCAGCAGGGTGCACCACGTGCAGGTGAGGTTGGCTTGGATGTCTCAAGTGTTAGATGTTATTTGACACCCCTTACACCCCTGTAAAACCCTACCACCCCGCAATAAACTTAAAAACCACTGAATGGATTTTCATGCGGTTTTCATCAGTAAATAAAGTGATTCATGAGGATGGTTTAGGTATATAATTTGTGTGGGATATAACGTCCTCCAGGCCTACCAGTATAAAATAAAATTGTAAGCTAACCTGGCGATGCAGCTGCTGCGATGTTCTGTTGATGAGGTGCCTCCATGATTGAGCAGGCAGTATCAACTAAAGTATGAAACTCGGAAGGCTGTGATGTGGAATCTTGTATATTAGTAACTGCTGTCATTGTCATGGAATGTGGGTGTCTGCAAACATTTTAACAATTATTTATACGGTCCTAACATTTTTAGCCATTCTGAATATAGCCTTAAATTGAGGATTGTGAATAAAGTCAAGAGTTTAGTAGAAAGCTAAGTTAAAATATTTATTTATTACAAGAATCAAAAACTTGCATTGTGTGAATACCCTGTGTTCAAATATCTACACATATACTTCTGATGGTGACCAGTTGAATAATACCAAGTGAAAATATCTTCAGCGCCACTTAGTAGTGAATTACAATAAAATAACATTATGGCCACCATGAAATAACGATTTTCAGTGATTGATCACACGGTCTTGAGAGTTTATCATTTCAGATGTAACAACATCCACTTTTATGTATATGTATTGGAGATCTCAGGAATACAGTGGACCCCCGGTAATCCGGCCTCTGTCTAATCTGGCACCCCCTATAATCCGATATGGCTATTATTACGTATTGAATGTTTTTTTGACCATATTCGCTGATGTAGATAATGCATAGTTGTACAGTTCAAAACTTGATTGATTCAATTATGATCTTTATTCATAGTTTTTGTTTTGACGTTAATTTTATAGTAAAATGTAAGTTCTCTATTGTGTTGTTTAATTTACTAAATTCAACATACATAATAGAATCTTTTCATTGGATCTGTAATTTGTCGGATTATAAGGTACTCTTTTGTAAAACAAATCCGGACTTTAGGGGGTCTTATGCAGTATTCTATAATCCGACAAATTCGATAGTTCGACCCTGCCTTGCAAAACGTTTGTTGGATTACCGGGGGTTCACTGTATTATAATTATTTACACTTACCTATGGAATTTTTTCCTAGGTATTTGTCTCGCATCATTAGAATCTGAGTCAGAGACATATTCAGCGTCCGTGTCGACATCCATTTTTGTCACTACATCCTTGGCACAGGACAGATCCTAAAAAAAAAAATGACAATTTTAGTTCACTAATTTATTAACGGTCGACATAACAAATAATGTTTTAACGTGTTATTTAAAAAAAATAGTAGTAATGTGTTTTTATATTTTTCATTTACCTGTGGCTCATCTCTGGTAAGTGCGTGCGTGTGTGCGGGCGGAGCGGACGCAGGACGTGTCGGCGGCGACCACCCACGATCCGTACCGCGATTAGATAAACCAAGCCGACGGGGTACTACTGTTGTGCCAAAAATACATTATAATATAATATTATATATATAACTAAGCATATAAAATTAAAATAGTGCTTTTATTATTTTATCGAATGCCATTAAAAACTAGTGGTAAACTGATAATTCATCCTATTATAAATGCGAATATAAGTTGTTTATTTATTACGTTGTCACACGCTTTCTACCCATCCGATCGTAAGGTTGTGCATACCCGTTATCGGGGATACAGTCTAGGATATATGGTACTTTTTACTCAAAAAAAAGAAGAGTTTATTAACACGAGCGAAGTAGCGGGCAAAAGCTAGTCCTATTCATGAATCTTGTGTATGCGATAAGATTTTTTACAATATATATAGATATGTACTTTCATGTTGTTGCATCACTTATTTTTCTATATGTAATACTTATTTTCTGAAACAGTCAATAAGTGTAAGGACTCTTAGCATCACCTTCCAAGGGATTATTGACACCGGGCGGAGCATCTCCAGCGGCGGGTACAGTGACCGGTTGACGCGGCATACCGAACAACTCCTCGCGGCGCGCGTTCGGCTGCAGTAACTGAGGTTGGTCAGCCAATGGCAACGCATCTTGCATTATCACTGTAAATAAATCAATATAAATTTATTGAACAGCATCCTCATCAGCCTGTAAGAGACCCACTGCAGGGCCATAGGCCTCTTTCCGAAGGAAGGTATGGGCATAATCACCATGCCGGCCAAGACATATTGGGGATTTCAAACTCTGAGAAATCCATAGTTCTACATTATCCTACATACAGTAATACTACAAGAACATTTCTCAGGTTCGAGTTTCCTCACGATGTTTTCCTTCACCGACAGCCGATAACGTTACAGATTTAAACTAGCAAATGTACGTAAATTTTCCGAGAAATTCGTTGGTACATGCTAGGGCTGAAACAAAAGTTTAAAAAAAAAAAACTATGAATATAATAAAAACATAGTTACTATTAAACGGGTCCGGTGGCGGACACCCAAGGCAGAGTGTAGAGTCCGATCTCTGAAAGAAAGCGTGTGCGCGGCCGCGGGCTCCGTCCCCTTCGCCGTCAGATTCAGCAGCAGCACCACCGCCCACTACCATCTCTTCATCACCCTCTTCGTTTTCGTTTTCATCCTGCTTCATTTGAAATGGTATATTTTATAATAATGCCTAAGAATTGATAGCAGCATCCGTCATTCAGGTATGTTGCAAGCGTAATAATAGTTGTCGATAAAATCAGAATTCTAAAAAAGAAATGTCTTTTGACTAATTTGAAATACTGATATTTATGATTTAATATTGATAACGGTTGATGTCTATGATTTTCTGTTGTGAGAATCATTATAAAACAAAGTCCTTTGCTACGCCTGTTTGTACGCGATAGACTAAAAAACTACTGAACGGATTTTCATGCGGTTTTCTACTAGTATTTTTATAAATAAGAAAAAAAATTCTACATAGTTATTATTAGTTACATACCGGTGTCCAAAGGTGTTGATGGTGATGCGGTTGCGGCTGTGCGGCTCGCATGTAGTAGACTAGTGCGTCGAGTACGTAGGCAACGTGCTTGAGTGCGGCCACGTCCAACACCGGCAACTGTTCCGCGTGCTCGGCACTATGTGCGCGCAATAGGGATAGGCAGTATGCTAAGAATTCGCGGCGAGCGCTACCAGCCTCAATACCTAAATACAAAAAAAAACATTTATCAAACTGTGTGGACTACTGAAAAATTAATCTATCTATATTGTTCACATGACGCTAGAATATGTTCCATATAAATAAAACTATCGTCTGTTAGTACTATTTTTATGAATTATTTGAGAGCATGTTCATATATTCGACAAAATATATGTGAGCACATATACAGCTGCATCCATTTGACTAATTCAATTTTTTTTTATGTTTGTATCTGTCAGGACGAGGTTTACATGGAAACATTTTGAAGAACATGTTTGAAAAATAGTACCAAAAAGTGATAAATTTGGGTAAAAAAAGTATATATAAAAAAGTAAGGTCTTCAAAAATAGTAACAGATTTTATAGAGTGACATTACAGTTGTTGATATTTTATTTCATTATATAGCCGTACTGTAAAGGAAAAATTTGATCTCATTTTCTTTGTTAGTACACCTAGGTCTTAGCCATGGTGGGCAGCTACTTAAAATTTAATCACATTCAAAGAGATTATTGCTACCAGTCTATATATAACCTCTTGTCTGTAGATTTTTATAATCAGGTAAGGAGTTTCAGAGATTACCTATAAGATTATCTATTTTCAAACAACCTGTGAATTGTGAATAAAAATAATGTTAACAATAATCATTACTAATTTTGCAAGATTGAAATAGAATGAGGCATTTGCTTTTTGCCTTTAAACATCTTTCTAAAATTTTAATTTATTTAATCTAAAAACTCGAACATCATAGTAGTCCATCTGATATTCTGTAGTCTCTATAGCCTACAACAATGTATAAATTTCAACAGGGATTGTAATTATAGGATAACTTTTAACAAATTATAGTTCCTAAGTAATAAATTCGAACATCTCATTCCAAGTGTTATTTTATAGAGTCCCAGCTTTTTTTTACTCATACCTTGTTCACGGTCTCTTGTCCTCGGGCCTTCTGATAAGCCAATGATACGAGTTGCTGGCGAGACCATTCGTGTAGTAGGGGCGTTCGACCTTCCGCTTTCATTGTTCGAGCTACTAGCATTATTAGTTGTTAAGGATGCGCCAAATCTGTATAAACAAAGTTTTTTTTATTTATAAATACTTCTGGAATATTATTACATAATAATATTTAGTGGACCTTCGTAATCAGGCCCCTATCTAATTTGGAACCCCTTGTAATCCGACATGCTTTAAATGACGTGAATGCGTGTTTAAACTGATATAAGTAGTTCGCGTCATCATGACTTTTGCTAGATTAGAGTCCTTGGAAATCCTTAGTAATAATATAATTCTTGTAAGTGCTACAGTATTAATAATGTTAATTCAATAATAAACCCTATAATGTTTTTTAAACCTATTAAATTGCTACATTGTATTTACTATACATATAAAATCATACCATTCCGATATATAATTTATCAGATTACATAATACTCGTTTTCAAAAACTTCCGAACTACAAGGGGCCTGCGACAGTACTTTATAATCAGACATCGCCTTGCAAAAAGTTTAGCTGATTACTATGGATCAATTGTATATAACAATAAGTATGAATTTTAATTAATCTTTATAAATTACAGTACGATGAAATCAAAAAATCTACTAAATCACTTGTAATATTAATAATAGTATGTACTTTGTCAATTATGCCATAGGAATAGAAGAGTCGATTTAAGTTCTAACCTTAGTTGTGCTTCAGTAGCGTCCATGACAGTTACAAGCCAATCCCACGTCGGTTTTAGTTGCTTTTCGAGATAACATTGCAAACGCAACGCCTCACGATAAGCCAGCGGCACCATACGCGGCAAGGGCAGAGTAATGCGTTCATATTCCCATAGGAGATCGGCGATTTGGCGAATTACAATACCTAAAAAATACATTTTTAGAATACTGCATCAACACATTTGTCATCCTAAAAAATCATTAAAAATACACAACAATATATTTTTCTTCGGTTACCTCTCACTACAATTATTGTAGTGACTTTATTGCCGTTGATTAATCAATGTTACAAAATAACCCAATCGAATATAGACATCAAAAGAGACGATTGACAAAAAAGTACTTTGTTAGGATCGAGTGAGATTATTTTAGTGTTTTATTGTGATATTTATTTAAAAATCTATATTATTATCGTTCACTTTGTAATACCAAACCAAATAAACACACATGCGTGAAGATATTTCCTAAATATAAGTCGATATAACAACTTGATTATTAAAATTGAAATTCTCAAGGATTTCGAAGACATTATAGAATATCGAAGAAACTCTAAGTGTTCATAAATGTATTATACCCTACATGGATAAATCTGCAACATGATGATATTTCTATTAATAACAAGGTGAGATGTAACATTTCAGTTTTCACATAAGATATAGGTATATTTGTTTGCATTTCTTCCATTTCTTTAATTAAGCCAATAAGCTGTATCTAAATCTTTCAGTGGTACTATAAAGGCATAAAAGGCCGGCCACAAATGTGAGTATATGTGTACATGTAATTTGATAAAAAAGTATGAGGAATAGGATTGTAATTTACAGATTTTGTTTGCATCATTATTTTATGCTACTAAGATAAGACTAGAATCATAAACATCAAGGCGATTTTATAACTCAAAAGAATGTTTAGAAAGTGGACTAACCATAAAATATTTATAAAGTTACCTTTATCTCATGGATCAAGATTTATATATAAAAAATAATATAGGTTATATGGGTATAGGTTAAGTGATGGAGATAATTAACAATGGTTTTATATAAATCTTATGTTACTAAGCTTTACTCTTAAGTTGAGTTGTTGTGAGCTATCGTTTGTTTGATTACCATACCAAGTTTAGTTTGGTCTTCAAGTGGCTAATATCTGTATGTGTACCATAATGTATGCCAAATTTAAATTTATTTCATAGAAATTAAGTTTTATATTTGTAACATGAATAGTTTTCTAATATAAGTTAGATATGTGTCACCCTGGTTATTTAATAATTAACAAGGCATTCAATAAAGGGTTATTAAATACAATTGATAAGTAGAAAAATGTACTATCGTTAATTCAAGATTATTGAAAAATTCTAACATAATACTAATAAATAACAATACATTGTTTTTTTAGGTGATCCTGGTAACATCCTAAGAAGAATAAAAAAATACACTTATAGTAAATACACGAGTTGGATCTCTTAAAGTAAGATAAAAAGTATATAATTAAGATTAAAAACAACCTATGATCGTTTTCACAATGTTTTAAATAATTTTTCTTTACTTAGAACTAACCCTAAATCCTCCAGAGGGTATCATAGCAAATCCCGTCAATGAAGAAAATTTCTTCGAATGGGAAGCACTTATAACGTAAGTATTAGCTATTTATTTGATGGCATATACATTATAGTTTATATTCAGCAACGTGTGTATATCATGACAGAAGTTAAAGTTTGAATAAATAATGTCAAAAATTACTGAATTTTCTATAGTAAAAAGTTTTATTTCTGAGAAATTAATGTTTAGTCGTTCAGATCAAAAGTATGTATGTAACTTTGCCAGATAATTGGTGTCTTACAATTTAATATCACAGTGATATCAATCATAACCACTTTTATAATAAAAACGTTAGCGACCATAGCATATTTCATGATAAGTGTAGCTTACTTGATTAAGGATATTATACAGTATAGGGATATTGAAGGTGTAGTCTGGAAATAGTTTATTTTTAATCTGGCAAAGTTATATTTAGATGTCTAAATAGCTATATGTTAATAAAAGTAGAATATAACTTCATAACAATTGTCTCTTTAGCATATTTTAAATCTTTTCTTGATATATTTATATGACATAAATCTATAGAAACTTTATACAAGAGTAGTAGTTTATATAACTGTGTTACTAACTCGTAATGTTAAAAAATATTACAAAAGAGATATTTTATTCGTGAAATATATTAGCACACAGATTAGAATCCATTATTTATAGTTCATATATGGTATTTATTAATAATGTTAGAGCTAAACTACATACAGAAAATATTACTTTAGTTTATGTCTGTAATGGTAAATAGATTAATTATTGTTTGAATTTTAAGTATCTCTTTTCATACTATATTGGTGCAATAGCCATCACATTCAATAATCTATGTTGTGTATGATATTCTTAATCCATAAAAAATACACTTAACCTAAGATACATCACAGTTGCTACGACTTTTATCACGATATCGGACATGACAGAAAAGTTAATACTTATTAAACCATATAACTTTTAAAATGAGTTGGAAAATGTACAATATACCTAATTAAAGAATGTAATATGTTTATAGGTATCTTTAAATGTATGTTCCTAAAAGATGAAGTTTTATATTAACACACGCATTGCATGAATATTCTCTTTTGCACAATTTAAATAATTTCTTTACATATATGTAATATAAATCGATAGTCATATAATAAATACATCCCATAATTTTGTAAAACATTCCAATGTTTTGATATTTAATCTGACAGTCCGAAGCACAGATTACGGCAGACTTTATTCTGTGACACAGACTAAAAAACATGTTCTCAATATTAAAATCATTATTTAAGCATGATTTTAATAGCTGTGATATATTTTTATAATATTTAACCTTATATAAATCATTACTCTAGCGTTATAAAGGTAGATAACACTACAAAAACTATGAATCAAGCTAAAAGATATAACAATTTACTGTGACGTATTGTGTGTATACTATGACCGGATACACTTAACGACGCCGTTATCAATCGATCGTGAAACGTTCTTGATCCTCGATTCGATTTGGTTCAAGAGTACCCTTTTAGTTCGAGTTTGGATCAACATCAATTTCGAATCAGAAACAAAACCAAATTGAAATCAATTTAAAGAGTTAGACCCCTGAGACAGAATTAGTACTTCAACTACACTCTTAAAGGATAGTTTCTGTTTCACATGATACAATTATGAAAAATCAATTGTTGGTATATGAGTTGTATATTTTATTTCAAAACTATTTTGTATACTACTTTCGTCGATTTTGATTGCTTTAATATGCGTCATAACATAATAATTAAATATTCGCCCTGATTATTTATTGATATGAAATATGTATATGTATAAAAAAATCGACATGTTGTGACACATCAATTTTAGTACCATTGGACCGACTTCATAGAAATTGAAATATTAGAATGCATAACAATAGAAATCAATAATAACAAACTTCTGCAGAGCCAAGGGTATAATTAGAGTTAAGTATAGATGAGATATTCACCGAAAGCTCGCGCCAAACAGACGGCAGTAGTGGAAGTGGAGTGCGGGTCATGTGCTCCCGCCGCAGCTGCCGCTGAGCGACGCAATGAAGCTGGGTCTATGAACACCAGTGAGGAGCCACCGGTCAGACGCACGCCTCCCGTATTACTGTTGTTCGTACCACGGGCAGTCTCGCGAGATCTACACCACAATGTTAGTTTCGTTTATTTTAAGATATTTATAATATTAACAGTCATATTCTATTACATTCAAACTTGTTTGGGTAAAACCAAATGTTAATAAGCATTTTACAATAAGAGAACATAAAACACACGATAACTGGGCGACACACGATAACGACAACACGATAAACAATTTTTACAGACAACAAAGATTCTTAGGAATGCTAATTTCAAATTATTTATTGGAATGGCAAATGTTTTTCTGTTTTTATTGGACTTGATTTTGAGGTCACATTTTACTGACACGAGTTGCCAAAGCATTAGAGGGCGTCGTTTCATATTAGTTTATTCAAAAAATATCTATCGTATATTTCGATATGGTTATACTTATGACAAGGATTGAGTTAGTGGACATGAGTAGAATGTAGTACATATTCATATAATGAGTTTGCACATGTTCTTTTATTTATAGATTTAATATTACTAACCGTATAGCCCACTGCATAGAATGGGGTGCGAGATTAGGCCGAGGCGGAGGCGCCGCACGTCGTCGTCGTGTATTGGTGGATCAGGCTCAGCATCCTGCTCATCGGTCTCGCCTGCTTCTGAATCCTCGTCCTCGGGCTGTGTTGAGTCACCACTCTCATCTTCCGGATACAAAAGTAGCGAAGCCATACCTGTATCAAAACAATAAAACAATAATAATCACAAAAGTAGTTATTACATTAGGTTCAATAGCGTCAAATACCTAGAATATTTTATGATAAAGAACATCTTCATGAAACTAAATTGTAGTACTGACATTGTTTTGGCAGCTGCATTGAACCCATTCAATGCCATCTATTAAGTTTGTATCATATGCTACTGATATTTATGGCGAATTATAGGTGAAAATATATCACTTTTATAGGCGGTAGAGTCACACTGAAGTTATAAGTGGCAGACTCATGCTGAAGCTATAGGTGGTAGAGCCACGCTGGAGCTATTACTGATTTCAGCACACATCGATCGGCTCGGCCGAGGTAGTACCACCCCCTCACAGAAAACCGACGTGAAGTAACAGTGCTTGCATTGCTACATTTCGTTCGGTCAGTGTGTCAATGCATTAATAAAAACGCATCTTTAGCATCACATATACCAAACGCAATGGATGCGTTGCAGGCATAGAATGGGTTAATGAGCTAGTTCTCTCTATTATCTGACACACCATATAACATCAGGCGAGATTGTCGCTAAACACTATTATCAACAAAGAAAAATCTATATTTAGATGTTATACATATTTGTTATAAGTTTGTTATACACAAAAGAAATGTGGTCATTTACAGCAAAAAATTCCACATTTTTACATAATGTAATCTATTAGTTAACATACCAGCTTCAGAACCTTGAGTAGCGCCGGTCTGCACACTGCGCTGTGCAGACTCCGCATTGTCCTGATCATCAGAGTCACTCTCTGTTTCCACTTCAGCCAGTAAATCCAGTTCACTTTCGCTTTCACCACCTTCCGCGCGTTCCGTTCCGTTCTCTACAACTACATGTTGCTCTTGCCCTCTGAAAAAAAAAGTAAGATTTTTAGATAATGAATACTTACTGATTTATAATATGTCTAGCGGGTCCGAGGGACCATGTCCCGCCCTGATAACCAAAAAAAACACCGTGACAAATTATTATACCTTAACTTTTATATAACGTACTCAGTGCCTAAACCTTCCTCATGAATCACTTTATGTACTGGTGAAAACCACATGGGTTTATCGCGAACAGACAGACGTGGCTAAGGAAATTGTTTTATAATATGTAGTGATTATGTAAATATATGACTTTAATTTAGTAACAAATATAAAACATCTGAAGCACTAATAACTAGTATACTAACTTAACATAAAAGAAACAATAAAGAACAAAAATCTAAGTATGAATATCAAAAGAAAGTCTTTTAATATTTGTATTCTCCCATGCATGACACGGATGCAAAACATAGGCACTAACAGAAAAATACAGACAAAAATTAGTTAATACACAAAGAGCATTTTGGGAGTCACACTTAGTGATAAAATTAATAATTTGGAGATTCGGAGCAAAACGAAAGTAATAGATATAGTAGCTTACATCGAACATTTGAAATGGACATGGACGGGACATATGTTGCGCTGCAAACTGAACAAATGGAGTAAACAAATAAGTCTATGGTACCCAAGGGAGGACACACGAAAACAAGGAAGTCAGAGAGTAAGATGGAGCGATGATAACCGCTTAACCTTGGGTCCCAATTGGACCAGAGTCGCAGGCGACAGGGCTCAATGGAGAGAGCTGGAGGAGGCCTATGCCAAGAGGCACACCAAAGTGCGAGATATTATTTAATAAAGAAACCATTTTAACTTGTTTTCATGAACTTTGTAGCATACTCGGAAATAAAAAGGCTTTATTATTATACTAACTATACTAGTTTTATAGTATTGGAAATGCTTAGTTAAAGTTACCTATCTGCCATAGGGTCGTCGTGATGCTGGTTATCAGCGGGAGGGACCGCCGCTGGAACATTAGGTTCGTCTGTCTCAGAGGCATCGTCATCCCCACCTAGTGCTTCCCCAGCTACATCGTCAGCGTACTCGGTCGCGACGGGAGTCGACGAACGGTCCGGCATCAATGTAGAACTACCCATCATTGCACCGTTTGCTGTCGCACCACGGCTACCTCCCGCATTAGATTCTCTGTGTTGGCATACAAATATTGTATAGATAAGTTTGATAATTTAAAAAAACTGAAACCCAATTAAACGTAAAAAACTATGGTAAGCAGTAAAATAAAGAATTATCCCGGGTTTCAACTATTGTACATTCCTTTCCGAAAAATCCTTTGTGTAACAGTACAGCATTTATACTTATATTACGTAGATTGGTAGTTGATTTGTATCGCTACAATATAATGTAAGAGAACAAACCTGCGTGTATGCGGTAAACGTGAGTGTCCAGTAGACAGAGGTTCCACACCAAACAAGTCTTCACTACCATTAACTAAATCCACGTATGTTGTCGCCAAGGGGAAAGGCGCTGTAGGTCGGACAACGCCTAGTCGTACTGGAGCTAACAGAGCGTCGGCCGCTTCGACTAGTTCCTCCACAGACAGGGCTACTAATGCAGCGAACACGCGGCGGCAACGAACCAACGATGATGTTATAGACAGCGGTCTGTAGATATTAAATTATACATAATCAAATTATTTCATGAATTAATCATTGAAAAAAATACAATATGTTTTCACACATACCCCTTTTTCTTCGCAGCTCCCGGCGCCATTTCGACGCTAAATATAACGAATATTCTGGCAACAGATCGCACGAATCGACGTGCGACATCACGTGCGCGTTCTGAGCGCCCCGGAATCGTATCATTCTGTTGCTCGCGAACCAACGTGTGCAACAATGTATCTAACATCTGCAATGTTATAATAACAATACAATACTTACTTTAAAATTATTACAATAATATCAGTAAGTATATTAGAGTATTATCCACAAGATATATCAAATTAACCTTTAATGAACAAGCTCTTTTCCTTTTCCTAAAACTTTAAGAAATTAAGTGCATTATTTTCAGGACCATAAGTAGTGCATTATTAATATCGTTTTATTTATTTTATTATCGGAAATTTTCATTGTAATTCGTAATATATGAACAAATATGTTTATTCTTCATATCTATACGAATAACATAAAATTATTCGTGTAACATTATCTTCTAACAGGTATTGATCTTTCGGAACTTTATTGAATGACTAATATGAATGATCCAATACCATGCATTTTCGTTCAATGATCGAAAAGAAATGAGAAAAAAAAGTCCTACTGTCCAAAATATAATGCGGCATTCGTTCACTAAGGATTAGAAATATAAACGTATGTCTGTTTGAACGGATGCCCATAAACTACTATGGAGGGACTAAATGTTTCTAATGAAATTTGACATTTTCTTTGATTTTAGGTGGTAGAGCCACGCTGAAACTATTACTGGTTTTAGCATGAATGGGTTGGCTCGCCCGGGGCAGTACCACCCTCTCATAGAAAACCGACTTGAAGTAACAGTGCTTTGTATTGTTGCGTTTCGTTCGGTCAGTGAGAGCGCCGGAGGGCCACCTCCTCTCCCCTCTCCTCTCCCACTCCCTCCCTTAACCATTCCCCCCAAAGGGTGTCAACGCACTTGCGACTCCTCTGGTGTTGTTAGTGTCCATGGACGGTGGTGATCACTTAACATGAGGTGACAAACCAGTTCGTTTGCCACCTATGACAAAAAAAAAAGATTGTGTTTTGAAATAGGACAAACGACAATTTTATCGCCGAAAATTTTTTGCTGCTACAAGCCAACTAAAATACATGTACTATCATTACTTACCTGGAGCAGTCATTAGTATTACTCATACATAGCAACACTTATAAGCAAGTATAGGTAACATTATCTTAAAATGTATTAATTGCTTGGGATCAAATTTTTATTTCAACAACATCTCAGCAAATGACTCGAAATTTTCTAATCGATTTCAATAAAAAATAATGCCCCATAATTCCTCATAAGTTATTAAATCAAAAATCTTACCTCATTAGTACATTTAACGATGAGTGCATGCGTGAATTTGTCGAGCAAAGTCGTCCCAGATTGATGTGGCGATGAATTGCTAGATTGATTTTCCGACTCGGCCGTCGCCGATTGTGCGCCACACATTATCGCCGCTTCAACAGCAGCCCAGTCACCTAAAACATATTTTTGATTAACTTTTCTTACCACATCATACTTAATTTAATTTTTGAACTATATCCATGTTATTACAATAAAGATAAATACGTATTAAATTCTTGGTTTAAAAAGGTTTCGTAATAAATGCACCGCGCTCGCCCGAAGCAAGTTCGCGTTATCCTTTTCCAGAAGTTTAACCTAACGTAATCAAAGCGAGATAAAAGAGAAAGATGGCGAACATTCGGCGACCGCGGTGCATTTAATACGAGACCTTTTTAAAGCCAGGGTTCAATACGTATTTAACATTTTTTGTAATAACACCGTATAGGTCTACCATTAAACCATGTTATTGGATATTAAGTGACAATGAGGCTGAAAACGGTAACATAATACTAAAACCTAGGGTGAAAATTTCTCCCAAATACATCTGCTGGAAAATAGTTATCATAACAGACACTTAGTGGTCCATTTTCAGCTATAGAAAGACATCTAATTTGGCCATTATTATTTAAAAAAACTAACGTGCAATATATATATATATATAATATAACGTGCAATAATAGAGGGAGAGGAACAAATATACATTAAAGCAAGCAAAGTCGTGGACAAAAGTTAGTTTTTTTTTATATTTTAGTTACCTAGTAAATGTAATAACGCCTGCCGAGCGAACCTCGGCGGCTCCAGATCATGGTCCGGCGCATCGACTTCAGCGTCAGAGCCGGGTTGTTTACGTGGACCTCTACCTCGAACACCGCCTGCGCGGAACTGTCGCTGTTCTACAGCCTGGCGGCCAACCGTTTGCACCAAGAATAGAAGTATCGATTCACCTCTGTAAAATATATTTATAAAATAGTATTATACAATGGCGACATAGCAATGTATACAATGTATTATTGATTCTCTTCATGTCATAGGTGTCATGGGCGACGGTGATCTTTTACCATCAGGTGACCCGCACGTTTGTTTGCCACCAATGGTATAAAAAAAGAACATGCGGTGGCTGTTATATTATTTTCATTTTATGCCCTGATGTTAAGATGTATTCTATGGGACAACCGGGAGAAGTTATGTTTACAATTTCAAGGGGTGATTTATTAAGAGTTTCGTTTTTTAATTAAAAAAAATTACAAGAACATTAGAAAAAAAGATAACATATTTATTGGGTATCAAAAATCAATCTTTTTCATTTATTTTTTAAATATTATTTCATGTACATGTTGCCGATGAGTATGTTTTAGATGATTTATACGAGAAGTCCAATTCTGAGTTACTTTTTCAAGAATATGGACTGCTATCTTTTTTTTTAAATACCCAAACACTTAAGAAACCTCTTTTATACAGTCTGTATTCTACGTGACTCGTAGGCCGTAACTACTACGTCATCAGTATTAGATGACTTATGCGATACACACAGTATGGGAATAGCATTCCAATGTGAATACAATGATATGTTTCTTTTGTATCACATTTCATTGGGTATAATGCTTAGAAGAATTTCTCTGGTTAATAGTAGAATGAAGCCTTTATAAACGGAACTTTAATTTTTTGCCATGTGTCAATGTGAAAATTGAAAAATTGGCTCTGAATAAAACTGGCTGTGATGAACTGCATCAGTTGAATTTGAGATAATTTTAAATTTGAAAGGAGAAAAACAAAACTTTTGATATTTTTATTACTTTTTGGAATTATGATTTCAATTCAAGTATTAGGTATCATAGAATGACGGATCATTAAAAATTACCTCGAATTGCAATGTGTCGCGAGCTGAGTGTCTCTCGCTAGTCTGGCCAACAGATCACACCGAGCAGCCCAGTTGCCACCAACGAGAGCTTTGCAGCGGCACTTTTCCCAACAATCGCAATAAGCGGTAGGCGACGTGCGTTTCAATTTGCAGTCGTGTCCCTTATGACAGACCTACAACATATTACAGTTCTGATGATAAATTTATAAAAAAGAACTCCATTAAAGATTAATAATAAAAAGATTTATCTATACTAATATTATAATGCTCTTTTTTTAATTGCTTGAACGCGCTAATCTCAGGAATTACTGGTCCGATTTTAAAAATTCTTTCAGTGTTATATAGCTAATTTATAGAGGAAGGCTTTTTAGTTTACATATCATCACGCCAAGACCAAAAAACGAAGTACCAATAAAGAACGTTTCAAAATCGTGATTAACATACTTATTACTTAAAAATATTTTTTTCACCTTCTACGTAAACCAAGCCGCAAGTTAAAGTTAGCCTAAAGTACCTTTTCCAAGCGGAGGAAGTCGGGGGTAGGAGCTAATTATAATATATACATCACTACATGAGAACAGTATATTGGTATTATACTTATTAAAACTTTATAACTTTACTAAAACCTTTCTCTAATAAAATTATCATATAAATTGATGATGTAGTTTCTGAAACTGTCACTCGTACACTTATTAAAACCTTATAACTTTACTAAATCCTATGCTGATTTCTCTAACAATATCATCATATAAATCAATTATTTAGTTTCTGAAATTGTCACTCGTATTACAAACACACTATAAAGGATATAAGGATAAAGGTACCTTCTATTTCAATTCTTTCAAAATAATAAAAGTTTTAAAGTTCAACTTGCCTTAGCACATTCGGTACAACAGCAAAGAGATCCCGTTAGTCCACATGTTTTACATTCAAATATATCCTGAAAAAGTGAAAACAATTTTAACTTAGAAATATGCTTTTGCATGTTCGAAGGGATTATTTTACTGAAATGATTCATTTCCATTTAACACTCACCTGATTGATATGTTCTTGACCTGTCCAAGTAAAACTGCACGTATCATTGCAACACAGTACGAGAAGTGGCGAGTGATCAGGATGAGCGTTAGGTGGGAAAATGGCTTCGGATCTTTGTGCCTCATCAGCATCAGGACATGCACGTATGGCGTCCAACAGAACCAGTGCTGCACGATATGCACGCTCCGCCACTGCTGCCATTAAGGGGGTCTGGCCCATCCCGTCTCTAAAATATATTGTTTAATTATAGTGTTTACTAGCCGATGTACGCGACTTTGTCTATGACTGTTAACAATATACTTTATGTATAGAAGACTAAAAATTAAGAACCACACAAGTAGCTCCACTTTTTCTCAGCAAAAAAACACACACTGAATGCTTAAACCATAGTTTCTTAAAACTTTAGATATTAGATAATGGCTATGTGTCTAAGAAAACCAAAAAAAAAAATCACGAGTGATGCTCGCACAACCGCGCAGACCTCTATAATTTTATTAACATATATATATATATATTTTTTAATAATATGTAATTATACATATATTAATATTCCAAAAAAATGAACTTACTTGGTTGTGAGAAGTTGTATAAGATAGGGCTGCAACACGACACTTTCACAAAGGGCACGCAAAGCTGCCAATGCGTTAGCTCGGCGTTCGGCAGGATCTGAACTCACGGCACCGTTGCCACTATTGCTGCCAGACATTTTTCTAAAAACAATAAATACATTATTGTAACCTTTATGGTAAATACATATTGGATTGTGGCCTTAAAAGTAATATCACTACACAGACTATAATGTCTTATTCATTCATTCATTATAAACAAAAATTACTATATTTTTGTCGTATTTCCAATCAGTCATACACTCGAGTGAAACAGAATTTTATTTGTTATGTCTTCACACCTTAACTACCTGATCCAGTTGTTATGAAATTATACATACATATTGTCAGGGGTACAAAAAAGGCATAGGAGTACCTTTAACCCAGACACAAACTATTGCAATCCATAAGTCGATTCCACACTAACCCGAGGCAAGACACAAGCAAATGCAAGTTTTCTAAGTGGGTCAATTTGAATGTTTACACAAGTGTTCTCTGAGGATATGCTTATTCGTCAATACGGGTAAAGTGTGTAATACTCACCCATTGTTAGTTAATCCCATCAAGCTGTCTTCATCTCCAGACGCTTCGAAGGTTTCCGGAGGCCAGGAAATCGCAGGCACGGCTTCATCCACATTAGCACTTGCTCCGCCAGTGCTGCCAGCTAAGTTCGGCATAGAATTGTCCACTATACATAGCGGGAAACTTAATTGGTGACATTTTACATTCAACACAATTATCATTATAGCTATACAGCTATATACAAATCTATTCAATTTCAAAAATTATTAAACCGTAATATTTCATTTAGATAAAAAATTATACATAAAAAATAAATAAACAAGGATTTTTTTTATTGGAGCTCAGCAAAATAACAGCACTCCATCTGAAGCTAACTACAATGTGTGTACGAGACGTAGCAAGAAGTGACTAGACTAAAGAATTGATTAAAAATGAGTTAATCGATGGATACCTAAGTCATAGAAATCATTCCTATTTAAATCTTGCTATGACGAAATCTACTAAGAAAATCCCATTTAAATAACATGTAGCAGATAATACAAATTATATTTATTATAAATACTTTTAAGCTTTATTAATATGCTCAATCATTACATAGTATAAAACAAAGTCCTCTGCTGAGTCTGTCTGTCTGTACACGATAATCTCAAAAACTACTGAACGGTTTTCCATGCTGTTTTCACCACTAGATAGAGAGATTGGTTTAGGTATATAATTTGTTTACGTTTTACTTATTATCAAAGCAGGACAACGTCCGCCGGGCCCGCTAGTTAAAGAAATAAATTATACATACCTATATCAGGTTCCTTATTAGAAGTTGGCGCACACATATGTACGCAAGCATGGAGAATATTCCTATTACCATCACAACGCTCTTGTAATATCGATAGTATTTGTTGTTCTGTAAATAAAATTGTAAAATATTTGTAGGAAGTAAAATCCACACTAACTTTATTAATATGTGATAGTTTATTTGTTATGCACACTTGTAACTATTCAATTGGTCATATCATATTGTAATTTTACATACCAATTGTTAGAAGGATAGAAAATTACACATACTACCTCTTATTCCAAAGAATGTATTGTTTCCGAAGGATAGACAAAATCTAGATTAAGGCGAGCATAGAACCCCATGGTAGTAAATTAAACAAGGATAAATTAACATACTATTGTTTTCAGTTTCCAGTTGATGAAGCAGTAACCGCACTCCATCCAAATCACATCGTAGCACACGTGGCATCATAAGTTGCGGTTCCGGTACTATTATAATCAGTGCAACCTGTACAAATTAATTTAATTAGTAAATTTTCAGAATGAAGTACGATAATGCGTTAATGTTTCAAATAAATTTCAGGAAAATACCTTTGATGTTCTTCTTTTAATGGTTTTTGGTTATTTATCATTTAATAATGCACTTAGTTAATAATCATATATTTACGACGTGTCTTGTATAAATTATAGTAGAAATGTAAATACTGTTACACCACTTTTTTATATAATGAAATAAGGGACTGTTTCAAATGACATTCAAGCCATTGGAAATTCCGTCCCGCAAATATTTAATTTATTCTAGTTTGGATAGGTAATGCTACTGATATTTTCACACCTTCCATTAATCATTTATCACCAAACAATTATAAGTAAAGATACGTTACCTACATGATAATTTGACAAAACAAACGACACAATAATGCACACATACGTAAAGTTAAATTGTAACACCACATTGTCTTAAATAAAATGTGGAAGTAAGATGGCATATTTTGATATCAGTGGTGAAAAAGAAATAGTTATATGTAGTTATTTTGCTTAGAAAAACGAAAAATTAGAAGGCTAAAAGAGTCCATCAGACTTCGTAACTATATAATAATAATCATATAAATGCAGTGGTATAACAAAATAATCCTAAGGATGTCAGGCAGGCGACCGATTGTAAAAATTAAGCCAAAACATATACCACAACATGACAAACATGTTGTACCGACCCTACTTATGTGGGATAAAGGTAAGAAGAAGAAGAAGTTGTTATTTTGCTTAGATAGGGGCAGTCGTCAGAAATAAGGTTTACCCAAGTTTTAACAAGGCGCTGTCGAAGCGCTTATGACGTATCTATATAGTTATAATATCATTGTCACCAACCTCTTTTCAATAAGAATTCGACGTTATGGATAACAGTTCACTAATCCTTCACACAAATAAGAGCCCATCAAGTTCAGTGTCTCCGTGTCGTTACAGCTTATACGGCTGTCTTTACCGACTTACACATATGCAAATGTGATGCCTCATATGTCCGAGTGTAAATGCGAGCCAATGACTTTGTGTAAGGGAGAGTTTGTATCAGTGAGTGCATGATCTTTTTTTTCTCAAACTAATTATGCTATTCACCTGGCAAGGTCTTTACAGACAACTTCACGGGACTACGGCAGTGCATGAGTATTCGTGTAGGAGTGAGAGAGTGAGTGTGTGAGTATACACTAATGCGTATGTTAAAATGAGGTGGTATAAATTCTCAGTGAATAAATGAGTCCTTACATTTCAAAATGAGCTAAATTTAATTTTAATCGTTCTTATAACATGTTTTTTTTAAGATTTTCAGTCTTTATACATCGAGAACGAAGTTCAAATTTTGGCGTTCATAAGCTTTTTAGTTTTTTTTTTAAAGATAACGTAATATATTACGAACTGCTGAAATTGGTTTTAACTTATTTTGAAATCTAACGATACAAACGGAGACTATCGAATGAATAATTTTTACCTGTGACTTCATAGCATTGTGATGCGTGTGGTGAGCCGCGTGCGGGTGTAGCGGTAGTGCATGAGCGACGAGCGCACGCGCCGGAGGCATGTTGAGCGGTGGCGGCTCACGCACCATGCCCACGCAGTCGCGAGACACCGGGTACAGGGCGCTATTCCCGTCTAGCATCATCACCACTGGCTCGCTACCCTGTTGACACAGATATAAGTCTCATCTCCGCAAAAACGGCAATACAGTGAAAACCGTTTATGGCGACATCGTTTAGAACAACATACCAGTTATATTGATTCATAACAAAGGTCCCCTCTGAATGCTGTATCTCGAAAACATCACTGGGTGTTACGACTATCAGTTTTTAAATATGAGTAGTCCCTTCGATGACGTTAAAACAGGTTTTGCACTGTATTTCATTTCGTACTCATTAAAATTGCTTCCTTTATTTGAACATCAAGTATTTGTTCATTCAGCAAATAATTATAACACAATTAATCACATACAGTTGTAACTCATTTCTAGTTAGTACCTACTCAATAGACTGCCAGTGAGAACAATCGGCTTTTTTTTCTTTTTTTTTATGTCAAAAGGCGGCAAACGAACAGGTGGGTCGTCTGATGTTAAGTGATCACCACCGTCCATAGACACTAGCAACACCAGGGGAGTCACAAGTGCGTTGCCAGCGAAAGATAGGGAAAGGAGAAAGGGGACGGGAAAGGGGGAAAGGAGGTGGGCCTTCGGCGCTCTCACTGACCGAACGAAACGCAACAATGCAAGCACTGTTACTTCACGTCGGTGTTCTGTGAGAGGGTGGCACTACCCCGGACGAGCCAACCCGTTCATGCTGAAACTAGTAATAGCTACAGAGTGGCTCTACCACCTTCAAAAATTAAAATATAATTAAAATAATTATTAATTTTATTGTTTATCAAATATGTATACTTGAATATTGAACACTTACTTCAGCAGCCGTAGCAAGTTGAATAGCTTGTCCATTTGAGTAGCCAAGCATTGCATTGTTGTCAGTTGGGAAGGTGCTATCAGTGAGGGCGCGCGTAGTTCCAACAGCGTAAACAGCGTAAGCGAGCGCTCCTCCCGCGCGCTTCACAACCGCATGTACGCCGCGGTTGTCCACCTGCCATATCATATATTCACCTTTTATTTTATTTGATCACTTACAATACTTTCTAGACTGAACAAACCTTGTCAAATCTTTTGACAGCTCTGAATATAGATGCACATAGCACAAATTTAGGTATGGTACATATGTAGGTTGACCCTTTATAAACAAATGTAATAGCTACGATCAGATAATGAGTTTCTGCCCTGCATCTCATTTATTGAGCACGGAGCATGCAGACGATTTACATAGATAATTTTTGCTTGCCATTTTGAGGAATAACAATAAAATGTTGAATTTGCAAATGAAAGATTAGTTTGAATTTCGATGCATTACACAGCAATGTTAAATACATCATTACGCTTCACACCACATTGAACGCAAGACAATGCTATACGATTATTTATTGTCTCTTAGTGAAAAGTATGTATACATAGGAGAGAGTATAGAGGGAATACAGATACAGAGAAGGGAATACATAGTATATACGTAGAAGAGGTATGAGGTGTTGAGTTTTGTTTATTTATAGGCAAGGCAACCAACCACTCGCAAGTGCTCTTTATGTTCACGCCCTTTTTCATTTCCTTTAAATTTTTAGGGTACCCTCCTGGTGAGACCTATTTACATGGTCTTACCAGCCCCTTCAATACGTATTGTATTATATGTATATAATATCGCGACAAATTAAGAATAAATGAATGTTAATTTTATATTCCTAAAATGATATTTTAATTTTGTTTTGAATTAAATTCTTGACTATATTATGCAAACTTAGGACTATTATTCAGAGTGGCCAAAAAGATTGAGGAGACCTGTATATTTGTTAATTAATAAAAACATATTAGAAAATCATTATTGAAATCATATACAACTTCTTTAATGTTCCTCCTCATATTATCTATTACATCAAAATGATCATACTATCGGTACTTACAGCAATTGTAATAACTTGTACTTCTGGTGGTAAAGCAATCTTTCTCGGTGTGCGTTGAAGACAGTCCGGTCCACGAGGACCAGAGGCACCTCCGGCACCCCATTTAACAGCGATCAAGTCGTCCTTCTTCACGAGTCTACAATCCTGTAGTAGCGTTGTCCAATCGTCGGGGTTTGCAGGGACTATTTCTTTGCCATCCTTGCCGACTGTTGGGAACCGTACTGCGGCATACGCGCCATCAACCTTCAAAACACGACCCAAAGGCACGCTTTTAACATCTTCGAGGAAGACAACTTCTTTGAGGGGCCATTCCTCTTCATCACGTTTGGGAGCATCATTCGAGGATCCTTCTTCACCACGAACTGTGACTCTTTTCGCTCGTTCTGTCGAGAATATATCTATATTAACTTTCGAGATCTAAAATAAATAATCCTTAAATATTGCACACTAAGAACTATATAAGTAAGAGGAAATGCGGGCAGTGTTTTTTCCATACAAAACATATTCCTCAGCTTTATCCCTAGAGAATGGAACTACAGTATATATTTTATGAGATGGAGTATACTCCATGAATATATATATGTATAGATCTAGAGTCGTGGTGGCCTAGTGTTTTGACCGATGGAATATTATTTCGACGTCCGCAGGTTCAAACCCCGGCATGTACCAACGAATTTTTCGGAATTTACGTACATTTACTAATTTAAATTGGTAACACTATCGGCTGACCGTGAAGGAAAACATCGTGAGGAAATCTGAACCTGAGAAATGTTCTTGTAGTACCACTGTATGTGGGAAAAAATCTAGAACTGTGGATTTCTCAGAGTTTGAAATCGCCAATACGTCGTGGGCTGGCGTGGTGATTACGTCCATACCTTCCTTCGGGAAGAAGCTTATGACCCTGCAGTGGGTCTCTTACAGGCTGATGATGATGAGATGATGATAGACCTACGACTGTCATATTCCTGTTTAAATTCTTTCGATAAATTAAATGTTTTATAACCTAAGAACTTTTTATGTTTTTAAAACTGCCCAATTATATTACTGTTTGCAGATATTCAGCAAACTAAAAAATTTGACTAATAGAATAAATAAAAGAAAAACAGAGACACAGTCAAATTTCTTCTTGTATAACATTCAAAGAAACTTCAAAATCAGTTTGATTATAAATGAGGAAGCATTGTAAAGCAAAATCATGATTTCTATTTAAAATTGGTAGAATTATTCCGAGTTGCAGATGTTTCTCTCTCACTTTTTTTCATAGTTCGAGATAATTGTGATAGCAAGACTCCTGTTTTAACCTATTCAATTTACTTCTGGACGAAGTTTTCACTTAAAAAGTTTAATCTTACTATGTGAAGTGCTGGTGTCACTGCAAGTGGATGAGGCGGGGCTAGGCGGTGGAGGCATGTCCAAACGGTCCGCCATATCCTTATTGCTATCTTTACCGCCTTCCTTTGAAGTTCCACTAGATGAAGCCTTCACTGAAGACACAGTCAGCGGGGACTGGTTCTGTATCAAAATTATAAACCACTTAGTATGGAACCTTAGAAATAAATTATGTCCAGAAATCTTATTTAGCCGTTATATCTTACCTGCAAGTCCCTTTTGTCTTTGTCAGAAACAGACCGGTCAGGTTGTGGAGCAGGCAACAGTTTGAAACGGCACATATCAGAGAGATTCCATGCGGCATTTTGGAGTACTCCTACTTTGGGTACTCCAGTTGACATGTTAAAACCTGAAAGAGCGTTATTATGAAAGGTGTTCTCAATAATGACATCAAATCTTATACCAATTTGGTAATGAAGAAGAAACTTTTTTCACTTTAAGAAGTAAAATTAATGGGCAACGACCCCTAACAGGTAAAATTATTTATATTAAAATAAACAATAATTAGCACAAACCTATAGCACCAGGTTGGTACATGGGTGCATTCTTCATAGTGACACTTTGACCAGCTTGCAAATCCTGTGCCATTGAAGAAGAATGTCCTCGTTGTTGCTTACGAGAGCGGGCGCGATGTTTCTCCCACAAACGAGCTCGCTGGCCCAATGGCAATACACCCCTAAACATAACACAATATTAAACGTGTCACTTGTATATTAATGACTACCTGTGCTTGTGTGACTTCGTCAGCGTGAATCTTTATGTAAAATAGTGATTAATAAAGTATGATCAAGAATGTATTCAATTCTTTTAATTTTCTCTCGCGTGTGATTAAAATTACAATAACTTTTTTTTTTTTTTATAGTAGCTCGGCAAAATGACTGCACTGTGCCTGATGGTAAGCACAGCACAATCCAAAAACAATGGCGACCACCGAGTGACACAGTATCCATCGCCGGTCGCCGCTGTCATGCCGGCCTGCAAAAAGCTGGATATGCACAGGCTGATCCCGAAACGCAACCCGCAGAACGAATCACTATGACGGGCATTTTCGCCATATACATGGTGGTTGCGACCCAGTCAGGCTGTAGAACCCTACCACCCCGCAACTTTTGTTAGACCAAACCGATTTTAATGAAACAGAGACTAAATGTTATTCGAAGATATGCTTTATGATTTTCTTGAAGAGGTTTTATTGTGAACGTAGTATTTTAGCATTGATGTATGTCCACACAAACAGACAGACTGACAGACAAACAGAAGACAGACATTTCTGAGAATGATTAAAATGTAATTTTATTACTTATCCCTAGATTCCTGCAATAATTTATAAAAATATATCTAAAAAGTATAGTATGTTAGATTTATAATCTTGTTATACATACAGATTATATTAATGATTATACATACATACATGCATTATCTTGTCATGCATTACATTGTTATATAAATATAAACAATATACCAAGAAACAAATTCTTAGAATATATTTCTATGTATTATATGTTATTATAAATGGGTAAAGATGGGATGTTTATTGGAAAACATTTCTGAAACTACTGATCTGATTGTATATCAGTAAATCCATTTAAAAATTGTATACATACCACCAATATAGTGCTCCGGATTCTAATTTAGCTACGGTATACAGGGAGCAAACATGTAGTGACAAGGGTTTGTCAGTTCCAAATTCAATAAAAGGCTGCATAGGATGCTCCAAACGGCATGCACCAGGGGCATGTGCTGCAAATAAAAGCATTATATAAATAAAAAAGAATTGTAGTATGCCCGCGGTGTCTAGTACTTATCATAATTATGAACTTTACAAATGAGGAAATGTTCTTCAGTCCGATCAATATATGAATCATTACATTTTAAAATGAACCAAGTTCGATTTTAGTCCTTCATAAAGTTAAAATATTCTTTAAAATATTTAAATTTTACACATGTATAAAATTTTGAAGTACATACAATAAACCAAAAATTATTTGACTGGCAAAATTTGAACTTGGTGCATGGTATACAAAAAATCTAAAAAAAAAATTGTACTTGTTTCATTTTGAAATATAATGCCTCATATATAGAGTTAATTTTAGGATTAACGATAATTCATAACATAAAACACTAGAAATAACTATATAAAAAAAACTCACCAATGGATTCGTCGAGGAATGTAGCTATACGACCACCATCTGTTAGTACGGATACACGAATGCCGGCTGCACTAACGCTAACAATTCGTTCACCGGAAGCCAATCCCATCCAGTTGGCACGAGGATGATATGTACTCCCAGAACCCGACACCTATCAAAAACATTTTCAAAATTTCTGTGTAGATGTTTTATTAAATTTTAAAAATAATTACATATTATTCATAGTTTTTATTTATCCCCCTGGACGCAATTTGAAATAAGGTCTATAGAGCAATATGGGTTTTACAAAAATCTATACTATAATGAAACCAGAACGGTTGTCTGTACATCGGAAACATTATCCCAAAATTTAAAATTTTTAAATAATTTCTAAAGAACTTTATCTGTTTGAAAATGGTAAACTGTAAAACATATAGCAACATATAGTCTAACAAGTTAAAAAACTCTTGGACACATTTGTCTTATACAACAACACTATTAAACATATTAATTCCCAAAACTTACTATAGCAAAGTGTTTTTTCAATTGAGTTCAATTTAAGTTTACCATCCACCTGTAGTGTTCACTACAATACTTATTTATAAATAACCTCAAATAGGACCACAGTTCTTAGACCAGTTGTAATGTTACCGATCATAATAAAGACTGGACTACAGCAAAGCCACACTACTGCAATGTGGTAGAATTAAAGGTAACAGTAGCCATTTTAAGTATAATGTAAAGACAGTGATAAGTAGTAAATAACACTTTATACTATTAACTGTAATTATACACTTACATCATTCCGCTGGTAAGGGTGAGCATCTGCCCAACGCCACTGGTGTAATTGTCCTTGATTAGATATAGCAATAAGTTCACTGTGTGTAGCCGCAATGTGTGTGAACCGAATGTTACTATCCCAGTATTCCAACTCCTCAGACACCCAGAGTGGCGACGCCGTCATTGCAGAGTCTTTCTTCTTATTTTCAGCTAAAAGTAATTATTAGCGACTTTTAGAATAGTTTATATCAATTAATGAAGTGCATTATTTTAAAGTAATTTGTGTATATATAGTATACTAGCGGGCACAGCGGACATTATCTCACCCTGATAATAAAGAAACTTTGACAAATTATATACCTAAACCTTCCGCATAACTGCATGAAAATCCGTTCAGTATCGCACACAGGCAGATGTGGCAGAGGACTTTGTTTTATAATATGTAATAATGATATGAGAATTAAATCGGCACGAAATAGTTTAATCATGTATTTAGACGTAGTAAATTAATGTATATAAGTATTAACAAGTAGAATAAGAAGATTCAGAAACCACTAAAACAGGCACACTTCATGCATACATTGGAAACAAGATTTCAAACCCTGTAATAAATCTCTAAAGAATCATTCTCTTTATACATTAAAACTTAGATCGGCATACTTAAAAGTTGCGAGTCATTTGAAGGTGACTCACAATAATACAATGAATATTCAGAAACATTTACTAATTATTTGTTCATTCATACATTTGTCATTACTTTATTATTTAGCATACTATAAGTATTACTCTCCTAAAACTTCTTTATTCTATAATCTAACTAGCATTATTAATGCTTACAACTATAGTTAAACAATAATACAAGTAAATTTAAAGTCATTGGTAATTGATATTTAAAAAAATATCTAAGACCTTAGTATAAAGAAGTAATACATACTTCCATCTTTATCCCAGGATGTGTCACGTAATGCTGATTCGAGCCACCGACGTGGCCCAAAGTACTGCCGTTCGCGCCAACGGTTGAACTCGGAGGGACGTTCCTGGGTGGAGCTACCGCTTTCACGGTTAGTACCACCACGTGCCCCGCTGCCGCCACTACCGCCACCACTGCGACTTTTACACAAGAAAAAAATTAGCATTAAATTGCTTAACATGTCAACTGCTGAATAACCTGTGCCCGTTTATCAGTGTTTTATATTACTGAACATTAAATATATTTTATTTATGTAATAAGACAAAACGATTTGTTATTTTTCAGCAGTTAACACGTTAATGTCTCTCTATTGCACACAAATAAATACAAATCTACTCATAGATGACATACCCATCAAATACATTGATCAATATACTAAATACATATTCATACAGGTGTCACTTCGATAATATTAAAGTCGAGAATATGTAAAAAACCAATACTTGTTCACATGAAATACATTATTTACAAATTTTAAGTAAAAAGAATTGCAATGGAAAGTACCAGGGAAATGGTTTATTTTCATCTTGTACAGTTTAAAAAGGGTATATCTTCCATGTTTAACTAGACATTTAAACACCCAATCACAACATCAATTAAAACAGCGAAGCTTTCAGCGTGCCAGATTGGGTCGTGGGCTGTGTTTGCTACGGGCAGGAAATATGAGAGGCGAAGGAGCATAGCATTACAGGTGTACCTTCTGATAGCCGCGTACCCGAAGATGTCCTCCGAAAACATGGTGTCGGCGTCGATAATGACCGAGTGATCCTGTTGCGCTGCGTGGAACCCTCCGTCGAGAAGTGAGATAAGATCTTCCGGTACGTAGCCGTCGCCACCTTCGCCGCCTTCCGTATCCTCGACCTCCTCGTCATCACGAGACAGCAAGTTGTTCACCGCCAGGTTCACGTCCAAATTTGTACGCTGGTTATTTTGAAAAATAAAGTTTCAAACGAAAAATAAAGCATATAACACAAACAAGATTGTGCTATAGAATATAGTCAGGGAGGCGAAAAGAGAGCTTTGCATTTTTGTGAGTACACATAGATACATGACTCAACTAACTCAACTCGGCTGGGAACCTTCCAAGTTTATAACACTTCACCTCTTTGTACAGGTAGCAATGTCACCTGTTTAATTCATATTTTGGGTTTGTGTTCAATTTATTAGTGAAATGGCTGCCAACACAAATAAACGAAGAATACGAGAATCTTTAAACAGACAAGTAAAAGAAATTTTGTGTAATATAAATAGTTATTTTAAAGAAATGAATGATAAAGACATATCAAGTGTACTCCGACTTCTCACTCACACTTACATATATACACATACTCATCAGTCTCACATATAATAGGCCAGCCTTTTAACAATTTTATTTAGTTTTATTTTATTTTTAACTGGAATACTTCTTCCACTTATGTTATGTACCTACCTAAAATATAATAAAAATTATTTTTAAACGTTTTTTTGTCTGAATCTACTTTTCTTAATCACTCACACAAATGTAAAGCTCAGCTTACGCCGTGTAGACTTTAAAATGTTTACACTTGTCATATATGAACCTAAGCACATACTAACTTATGTAGATTATAATGAAAAATAATAAGTTTACAAATGAGATAATTATTTAAAATAAATAATTCATTTCCACACCTGTAATTCCCTGATAATCAGGCTTCTGCTTTTGCCCTGAAGTACAACTTGAGCTTGGGTCACTAGATCTTCCGGAACGAAAGGAGCCGGTACCGACACCACTCGTCCTGATCCAGAAGCTCCAATGATAACTCCCGTAGCACGGCTAGTTGAACCTAAAATTAGAATATGTCAATTTCTGGAACTTATAAGTATCTACTTGGCAACCTTAAATCAATTGAATATAAAATTCTAAGATAATTCATATCCTGGTTGTCAATTAGTTAACACAAGTGGAATATACATTCAATTCCACAGGATAGATCATGTATGCTCTCCAGTCCATCTTGCAAAGCTCAGAACCAGGGGCAACTCAATATGTGAATGTAGGCTGGATGAAGGCATTGTAGAACAAATCTTTGCTCTTTGCTCCAATTTGGTATATATTTTATATATATAATGTTATACGAGGGTATAATGTATAGCCTGTATGTACAGCCTGATGGTATACCCCGTCCATATGATTATAAATCTTTGCTCTTGTATATGTTTTCTCCTTTTGTCAACACTCTGGCTAATTTTATAAGTATTAATAAAATTAAACTTTAACATAATGCAATAACTAATAGTCATTTTTATGTAAATATATGTATATATATTTAAGGCATGATGTCTGTAAGTCTTGTGTTTGTCTTTGTGATTTCAGTGGCTTAATCTGGAAGAACTAATATATACTAAAAAAAAAAACAATTATATTACATATAAAGTAACTTCCTTGACTGACATGAGATTGGCAGAATTTGTATCTCTTAATAGAATAGTGGAAGAGGCCATAGCATAACAAAAGTTATTAGGTATGTAAACAGTCAGAGCAATTCCAAATGTAATAAGCAACCGCCTCCTCAAAAAGATATCTCCATATATATACTTACGTTGTTATTTGCAAATCATATCAGTAGAAAAGATATACAGAAATCTTAAAATTTAATGCTTACAAAAAATGTAGGCAATAATACAAATATACTTTTTTAATCTTAGCCAACAATCTGTAGCAAACATTGAAAAAATAGTAGATTTTTTGATATGAAGAAAATTACGTAAATTTACATTTAACAATAGGCTTCAATTTCCGCCGACACTAAAACAGTGACTAAGTTACAATTAAGTTGATCTGTTCTATAAATTGTGTAATTTCTAACAAGAAATATATGAATATCATATGATGAAAATGTAATTAAAAATTTAATAAACAAGAAAAAAAATATTACCTTGCGAACTAGGTGCAGCACGAATAGAATTCCTCATAATGCGAGCTCTAGTGCGAGGTTGTTGGCGTGAACCACAACCACCACTTCCACCGCTTCCTCCTTGCTTCCCACCACCGGCTCCCCCGCCGCCACTTCCGCCCCCTCCATTACCGCCATTTTTACTAGCATCAGATTTGCTTAAATCAAGTCTATCAGGGATGATAGAGAAAGCAGCACGACATATAGTCCCATCTTCTAGCAAGCAAGCTATATGTGCTGGTCCGGCAGTTACTGCTCGTACTCCTCTCAATGTACTAAGTGACGAAGATCCAGGTCCAGTTCCATATCTGTTCCATCGCTCAGCTACTTCTCTTAGTCTACAATAGAATAGATTTCATCAACTCTTTATATTGAACAGTAAAATGTATTTTAAACAGAAATAGTATATATGTAAGCATATTAAAATACTCAAGTGAACAGTCACTCACAGTGCAAATTATCTATACATCTAATAACAATATAAATCTAACATGTCTGTACTTTTTAGATCTTTATGAAAAAAATTGTTGCAGGTGTCTAGGAATAAATAATAAAATACATTTCAAACATTTTTAGACATGTCTGTCTATCTGTTTGTTTGTTTAAACACGCATCACTGATAGAGTACTGTGTTGACGATAAAACATCACCAATCAAATCATACAGGATATCCTCAAGTACCATTTAGTCTTTGGTTCATTAAAATCAGTCTACTCTTCCAAAAGTTACTGCAATTTAAGTGATGGCTCAAGTTGAGTATAAAAGTAGTTAAGTAATTGGACTTAATACATTCAGGTGATTTTATTAATCACTGTTTTTTTACATTAGGTTCTACACGGAAGAAATTGCAGGCATAGCTAGTTCAAAATATATGAATATTGAATATTAAATAATATATTAAATTATTTTCAATAAGACAAATTACACAGTATTTTTGCGAAAAAGTACAAAAGAGGTTTAGTTATGCAAATTACAAATATTTTATTTTGATATTGATTAACATTTTTTTTTTTTTATATTATATCATGCGATCAGCCCTTCCGACTATGAGCAGATGAGTTGAATGATTATCGTGCGTGAGGAGATATTCCCCAATAGAAATTTCTTCCATATTAATATATTGGCTCATTCAGCGCCGCCGAGATCCAGGGTTCTGCGCCGTTTCAGGCGATTCACACAGTCGGGTAATGTGAGCTGCACAGCCAACTGATTAGGGTGGTTTATCAGTCTTGTCTTGTATTTATTTGCATATGCGGTAATTTCGTCCTTTACTTTTGGCATGTTCAGGTAATTGTGTACTTCACTGTTTCTAATGAACCAGGGAGCATTGCTTATTTGCTTGAGGATATAGTTTTGTGTCCTTTGAATCTTATTTAAGTTGGATTCGCAGCAGGCTCCCCACAACTGAATCCCATAGGTCCAGATTGGTTTTATAATAGCCTTGTAGATTAAGAGCTTGTTGTCAAGTGACAGCTTTGAGTTTCTTCCCAGGAGCCAGTACAGGCCCTTGTATTTGAGATTGACCTCTTTGCGTTTTGTTTCTATATGTTTCTGCCAAGTCAACCGGCGATCCAAGTGTAGAATTGATTAATATTTCAATTATTTTTTAATTGAACTAACATAGGAGTTTTATGCCTATTGTTTGTTACCCGATTATATTACTTTTTAAGTATTAACTATCTAATCTAACAAAGGCTTAGATAGCCTGGCTAGGCTAAGTTTATTTACCTATAAACTAAGTACAGGTTAATATTACCAACTAAATATATGTATCAGATATATTAGAGGATATTAGATAATTCAAAGACATGAAAGTGAAGACATTTTATCAATATAATAAAGGTTTTCAATAATTCCTACAGCAGGTGAATTCTTCCTCTTTCCAATAAACAAATCAATGACATAAATGAATTGCTGTAGCTATGGTTGTTTCCTAATTAACAACATCATAGTTACTACTGATATTATTTTGCTCAATATAATGGCCCAGCTTATTTGACCCATTGTATATGGGGATTTATAAACAGATAATAAATCACATAATATTACTGTGAAATAAAGAAATAAAAAACTTAAACATGTATTAATATTAAACGAAAAATTATAATCTGTATTGCATACATAATTAAGAGAGATATATCAAACAAATCCAATATATGAATCCAATCAATATCGGAAAAGCACATCAATGTATTTTATTGGACATATTGAACATCAATTTTTATTTTATGCCTCCATCATTAACTCCAAGATGCCACCCTACACTTACTGGTTTACTTGTAAACCACGGATATTCATTCAGACTTTGATCTTTGGACTGTTCAAACAAAAGTTGTTTCAGTGAAGAAAACAAATAATGATAACCAGCAAAGTTCTAGCAATTATGTCGCTCTATACAAAGAGATAAATAGGGTAAGGCCATCAAAATTCTCAGTAATAAACACGAAAAGTAGCCACCTTTTTTTGTAAAACTTGCTGCATACAAATATGTATAAAATTATGGTATATTCTGTAATTAACATAAAACCTGTAACATTTAACATGTTTGCAACATAATTACATATTAAATTGGAGTGAATGATGTCATATTCAACTTCAGATTTATCGAAGTTAAAAAAATTAATAAGATATCTTATTATAACATGTGTCAATGATGGATGCTGTGTTTTTACCTAAAATCGGGGAGTCCTGAGTAACATCTCAGTTAATATTTTTATAAAATAAATTTGTTAAGTACAGCTTACAATTTGAAAAAACTACCAAATTTGTTATTTCATAGATTCTGACAATCAGGGGACTTATAATGTCTGATTTTCTCTTGAAATTGATGTTGACATTTTGATATTATTTGCTCCAAGGAAAAATGATAATTTTGGTGACCTTACCAATATATTTTAAATATTACTGTGTTTACATATATTCTCAATAAATTTAAATTAATACAATTACGTTTCAATGAATCTTTACTTAATTAAAAAGAACATGGTATATAACATAATCAAGCTTTAAAATATGATAAAAAATAATTTTAAAACACCTCTAAATACAAAAAGTTACAGACATATATATGTTTTAATAGTCTGACAGCTGAAATGTTGTCCCAAAATTTAGGAACCTGTACACATTTGCGAGCAGCCCACCCCTAAAGAAGGCACCGTGCTAATGAAAGTGAATCAGGTAAGTTTTTCAATTTATTTGAAGGCATCATTTAGATGATTTCATTAAAATCTCTAAGGTAGCGCTTAGGTAGGTAGGTAGGTAGCGTTTTTTTTTTTTTTTTTCCAATTGACTGCGCTATTGACCAAGCAAGGTCTTAACAGCTTCACCGGACTACTTCTCTTCAGAAGTGTGATTATATTATAAAGTACTAAGTTTAACAAGATTACTTACAAATACTTAATTATAGTGAACAACTCTGTACCATCTCAATAGTGTTTTTATCTCAACAAACTAGTAAATTACCAGCCAAAAGTTAATAAGAATGTGTTTAATGAAGATTTAAATAAGAAATACAGAGAATTAAAAAATATATATTAGCCCTTGTCCCATGTTTGATTGTTTTTTTTTAAATTATTACTAGAAGCTTTTCAAGTAATGAAATATGAACTCCTTAAAAAAAGTGCCGAAGTTTTTGTTTGATGTTTAACAGGGATGTAACATTTAAATATATCAAATCAAAAGATTTTTCGAATGAAGATCCCTAGGGGCAGCTTAGGTAAATATTATAATGATATATATTACAATATTTTTATCTATGAATAACAGAAAATATTACATAAATAATGAATTTTCAAAAAATCTATACTGCCTATAATATTCCTGCTTGTTGATTAAAAGAAATAGTTTTTGATGGCAATAAAGTTTAAAATATATAAATAACATATTTAGTTCACCTATAAACTTCAGATATAGTTATTTTTATTATACAGATGTATGAGGTAGTCCGGTGAAGCTGTAGAGGCCTTGCTAGGCCAAATAGCATAGTCAGTTCGAGAAAAAAAAACTACAGTATGAGTAGGCACCTTGATACATATATTTTAATTTATTCTGTTCCTCATTTCCACATGATAGGGGCATATGAGACAAGACTTACAAAAATTATTGTTTTTAGTAAACATTATAGAATAAGGGTAATCATTTTTTAGTGTATGTATTTAGTTCTTTAATACACACTATATCCTAAATAGCATGATATTGATATATGAGGTATCCCTAGATTCATCTTTGTTGTTTGTTGTAGGTTAGAAGTGGGTAATAAATTATTAATTTGATTAATTAACTTAACAACACCTATTGTTATTATTATTCTAAATCAAAATTTTATAGCCTATGTAAATTCCATAACAAAGACAAATTTAATATAGCAATTCCTCACGTATCATATGATATGGAAAACATATAATAAAAACTTTTACCAACCATGAACCACCCAGAATCTATTTTCTCTGAATATTACTGAAAGACTTAACAACAAGTGAAATTCTAAAATAATAAAAAAATTAATATATCATAACAGAGATTACCAATGTTATGATTTAGCTCATTTGATTTTCATATTCATATAAAAAGCAAGTCTGCTAGTAAATTATTCTTTAAATAAACTTTTGTTTTTGCTCTCCTAATCTCTATAAACATAAATATTTTGAATAATATTATATAAATATGTTAATTTTAATGTTAGGCTTTATACCCCCAACCTACAATAACAATTTTCAAGATATACTATTAGATAATAACAAAAAAATGATATGTTCAATAATAGTGACAACAAAAACTAATTTAGAGTCCTAAACAATTATGTCATACATGGAAAATTAGGTTGTGCATGAAAGAAAATCTCAACAGTACAGTAATTTCTAGAACTATTTTTTCGTTAATCATGTCACCAGTCTTATATATAGATCTGTACAGCTAAATCTAATTGTGATATTGTTGAGTAAAGAACTCGAGACATGGTACCTCTTGAAATTTTACAAGATAAAACAAATCTCACGTATAAATAAAATCAAAAAACGTGGCTAACATAATTACAAATGCCTAATAAATTTGATTCATCATACTCATTGCATAGAAGTAACATGGAATGTCGGATTTCACAACGTGAACGAAATGGAGTCAAGTATAACGATAAAATATGTTTACCTGTCTATCAATTGATCCTCTGTACCAGGCAAGGGATGAACCACTAGATGCATTGCAGACATTTCCACTTGTCTTGAACTTACTATGGATTTTCAAAGGTACACAATATCATTTATTAAAATTTAACACAGCAATTGTACTACGAACAAAAGAACACCATCTAATATTCTCCTCCAACCACCATATTTCTCGTGGTTTCCTTCGTAATCGTTTCTCGTTCTCAAATACATGTGAGTCGGTACATGACGAAAAAAGAAAGAAAATATCAACATGGCTTCCATTACGTTCGGAAGGTTGGTACTTGTGGTTGGTATACCTTATTTTGTGTTGCAGTTAACAGAAAATTTTTAAAAAACTACCTAATCGACTAATGGGTACATTTTTTCGAATTAAGCTTTTTATATAAGTGCACGAGCACACTGCGGTTTTTCACAGCATAATTTTTACCACAAATTTTATAACATATGGAATTATATGGAAGCACGCGCACTGCGAGCAAAATTCCGCACAGGTTACACGATTCGCAGATACGGAAAAAATTGCGCATGCAGGGTTCCCGACCTATGCAATTTCTCCCAAATTTAGGGAATAAATAAGTGAAACTGCATTTTTTGGGGGTATAGATACAAGTTTTTTATTTATTTACGAGTATAGAAACTGAGATAACATAATATGGTGAAACATATTTATGAGTTGTCACGGTTCTATTTTCGAACGCAAGGGTCAAAACCGCATTTTCTTTCCATAATTTTCTCAAAAATATGTTGTGAAATAGGTTTTCTATTAATAAATTTGATGATGGTCTGATTTAGATTGCAACGTAATGATAGATACTATATAGCATTTAATCTTACTACTAAAATGTTAATTTTATTTAATATGCAAAGGTATAACGTAGTAAGTAAAAGTATACACCAGTTATGGACATTATAAGATCAAGATGTCGAGATTATATACATTTTTCAATACTGAAGTAATTATTTAAGTAACGATGGATACATATTACCAAAGAAATATTGCTTCTATGAAATAATCGATTATTTCAATAATTATAAATTCTGTAAACACAAAAAATCTAAAGAAAATACTTATAAAATTAACCAGTAATGGACAATACATATACCAGTGATCGACACTTAATTATGGACATATTGGTTGTCCGGAATTGGACATCTAGAAATGGCCATCACGAGTAAAACAGTTATTAGAAAACAATGCAAAACATTTGTGCCATTTCCATTTCCAATTTCGAAGAAAAAATCTTAAGATGTACTACTTAATTATATGTTTTCGTTAGACATCTACTACTTAATTATATGTTTTCGATAGATATGTTTCATTTAAAAAATCTATGTAACAGATACCAAATGGAAAGATATAATATAACAGATTTTAAAATGGGCACGAAATTGTGTTTTTTCATATGCTGGCTTAAATTTCCCATTTGCGAACCTACTATCTCCCAAGTCATTTAAGGGTTCTGAAGACTGCCAAGAAATTCATTGATTTTAGCAAATGTGTATTGTATTGGACATAGATACAATTACCTTTATTTCATTTTATAAACATACATATGAAAGGTGCTTTGTGTGCGGCGAAGTATGACCATAAAGATTTTTTGGAAAAATATGGTATTGTATAGAGTGCCCGCACTGCGGGTAGAATTCCGCGTAAGTCAAGGTAACTAGTTCTAAAAATAAATACGAAGGGTCAAATTTGTAGACCAAGAGCTCATGATTGCTGCCGATGATATGATTGCAAAGATATAAGTTTACAAAATATCGATTAAGTTTCAACAGTTCTACATATAGGGTAGCTATAGGCGGTAGTGCGAGGCAATATATATCCAAGTATATGGAAGTGAGATAGTCGGTCAGCATCTCGCGTACCAGTGTACGCGCCCACTCGACGAACCGCCAACCTGCATCAACTGCGGGGGAGCCCACCCCTCCAACAACGCGACGCTATGTCCGGTGTACAGGAGAGAGCATAGAAACCGCAGAGCCAGTACTATCGCCAGGTCCGGTGATGCCAGAAAGGCGAAGACGTACGACGCTCCTGCCCAAGTCGATGTCGAGGAGTCGGCGGAGGGCAGCCTAATGGCGGCCGCCAACGACCCCTCTCACAAAAGAGATCTCAAGAAAAATAACAAGAGAGCTACGCACCCGAAAGGGAGCGATCACTCAAGAAACCCAAAGTGATAACCTGGTGGCATCACATAGAGAACCGGCATCTGCCGTAACCCACGATACCAATCGCCACCGCAAGGGGGCGATACTCAATAAATCACCACCCAGCGCGCGCCATCAACTTACACCACGGTGTAAAACAAAGGACCTGTCCGTTTTAACGGGCAGCGAAGGATATGCCACTGAAGAAGGCGATCGCCTTGACCAGTTACCTCACCCGCCCGCAAGGGTAGGTTGAGAAGACTCCGACAGAGATAGTCAATTAGGTTTTGTGCAGCCCTTCATTGCGCATCTTTTGGTTACTCAGTAAATATATTATACCAGGAGTACACGTTTTACTATTATTGCTTATGCAGTTTATATGGGAGACATATTCATTTGTGTTATGTGCAAAAAAATAATGGCAAAATAATATTGTTTTCTTAAGGGACATTGAAAAAATGTAAAATCGTTATAATATTTGTAGGTGGTAGAGCCACTCTGAAACTATTACTGGTTTCAGCATGAATGGGCCGGCTCGTCTAGGGTAATATCACTCTCCCACAGAAAACCGACGTGAAGTAACATTGCTTGCATTGTTGCGTTTCGTTCGGTCGTGAGAGCGTCAGAGGCCCACCTCCCTTCTCTCCCTCCCTCTCTCCTCTTCGTCCGCCCCTTCCCCAAACACAGGCTGGCAACGCACTTGCGACTCCCCTGGTGTTGCTAGTGTCTATGGACGGTGGTGATCGAGTGACCCGCCTGTTCGTTGCCACCTATGATATAAATAATAAATAACAATATAAAATGAGGAAGGTCTGGCATTGACTGGCTCTTAGACCATCCGGAAACTCTACCGCAGTCTATTGCGGATTTTTTCCGGTGCTGTTTTTATTTCACACCGTAACTAGTGCGCGCGGGCACTAGTTATAGAAATAGATATAGAGTTATAGAAATCTTTATCACAATAACTATTGTGTTTCAAGATTAAGATTGTTTAAAACTTTCATTTAAATGTAAGTAGTGGTTTATGCTCAACTAGAACTTAAAGTTATTATGCACAATGATTAGGCTTAACATTTTCATGATATGAAATTTCTATAATGCGAAAAATAATCTTTTTAAAAAGAACTTTAATATAAATTTTAATAATATTGTACAAATTGATTATGAGACTGAATGGCAATCGTTACTTTCAAATTTATTGTAGCCAGATTAAGGTAAAAGTTGACTGATAGAAATCGTCCCGTCAGAAAAAAGTGTTATGCTTCTCCCTTTCTCTCCCTCTGTGATTTCTCTGGCTGTCCCTTTCTATTCTTTACGAGCGTGTGTACATGCGGTGAGTATTGAAAATCGAGCAAACAATATCAGTAAAAAGGTGATACATATTATAAGTAACCTTATTACATATTATAATGTAATTGTGCTGCCGTGTCTATAACCTCATTATTGAGCGCGTAAATATTTCAAGACAATTTACTTGTTATTGTTTTAAATTATATTGTAATACCACAATCCAATAATTACCGAGATATAATATGACAAAAAGGATTATTTCATTTTGTATTTTTGATAATATAATTTTATTCTAATATATCTATTTTTTTATAAATGTATTATCAAGATTATTAACTGAATTACTAAGATTGAAGAAAAGATTTACTTAATTTGCGATTATGGTATTCTATAGAGATTTCTTTTGGTTTCTGTTCTTTCCATCCTAAGGAAAAGGCAAAGGTAGAGACCTATGTAGCCAAGTCAGACCATCTTTCATAGAGAATGAAACAAAAACTAAAAAATTTGTGCGATTGTCAAAAATGGCGGCCAAGTCAAAGAAGCGGCTGTCTAAAATTAATAATAAGTTATTAAAATTCGCAAATTTAGAATTGGGAGATGTTATTTGTTCGATATGTCAATCTATTTTAATTGAACCTGTTACCTTACCTTGTTTTCACGCTTTTTGTTACCGATGTTTCAACGGAAGTGTAGAAAATAATGCTTTATGTTGCCCTCTATGTCGATTACGGATTGGATCTTGGCTAAGAAGAGCAACAAAACAAAAGAATTTAGTAAACGATCAATTATGGAATTGCATTCAGTCCAAATTTTCCGCTGAGATTGATATTAAAATTAAGGGAGAGGATTTAAATTTACCTGAAGGTTGGTGATTTTCAAGATCAATAATAAGTTTGGAATCTATAGAATGTAATTTAGGAAAGTCTTATTTTTTTAGAAAGAATAATACACAGATCGGTGTAATTTACACTTTCATTGCATAAAATGGCACATCTCACGCCTTTTATACTGTTTCAATATTGCAGAAAACCCATCATTTCGATTAAGTGAACCTGGTGAAATCAGGTCGGAGTATGAAGCTGAGTTGAAAAAGTTGGAAACAGAAAGGCTGAAGCTTGAAGAGAAACATATAGAAGAAACCACTTTGTTAATAAAGTTAGTCAAATATTCTTTATATGTTATTAAAGAGTGTTAAAGCTATGTCATGGTACAATCGTGGTATAATTACACCTGCAAAGCAATATTGCTTGTGCTGCTGTCTTAAGTTTAAGGATATGGTTAGCAGTGCACCCTGTAATATGAGGTACTATTAAATCAGATTAAAGAGTAAGAAACTCTTTGTAATTGACATCCATAATTAAGTTCTATTTGAGGTTGGTTATATAGAGCTTTTATTCCATATAGATTACAGTGAGCTCTTAATAATAAGTTTCCTAGATAACTGTATGCCAATTTGTCCTCCAAGTATCCTCAAAAGGCCTCATAATACTTGATTAAATAATACTTGTGAATCTGTTATTTTTAAGTATAAACCAAGCTAGATTATGAAGTCTTCTTTTCCAGATTTGCTAGAATTATAATTACAGTGTAAACTCTATATAATGATACTTAAGGGACTGTGCATTTTGTTGGTGTTATAGAGAGCTGTTAAGTGAAATGAAAACAATGTATATTATTTTAGGATCGTCAACATGGCAATACATTAGTGAGTATATAATCAGTAGGACTATTGTAACCCATTATAAATGTATTATTAGATACAGACAACCATGGCATGCTCCAACAATAAATTAAATATTAATAAAGATAAGATTAAACTATTTTACATATTAAAAAAAAAAATTACATGATAATACAAAAAAGATAAAATTAAACAGAAAGAGAAATATAGGAAATACTGAAAAAAATTATAACTGTATTTTGTGAAGAGACTGATATGTCTCTATCGCTGTTTACTATTGAAGTATAGTGCAGATTTTACAAATGTAAAGCTAACAGGTTGAAAGTTTGTAAGCAACTAAGATTATAATAACATATAACAACCTAATGATAGCCTAGTGGTTCAGGTAAACATATACAAATTAAATTACACAACAAACAAAACAAACAAAACAAACAATTTCTTAGAATTTTTGCTAAGTCGGGTAAACACATACTAGATAATAAAGTAACAAAACAAAAGAATGGACACAGCCCCACTACTAATAACTACTAATCTGGTAATTTAGAAAATACTGCTAATGCTTAATAACGCCATGTTGTCGTCTTTATTGAGTTTTTTTTGTTCTCAAACTGACTATGCTATTGGTCTAGCAAGGCCTTAACACTCCAGTAGTAGTGCATTCTACGAATGTATGTAATGTTCAAAGAGTCTGATTTTTAGTTCCTAATATGTTTTATTTGATTATGTTTTGTTTATTATAATAGTTCTCTAATAAAGTCTTAGCTACATAAAAATGCTTTTCAATTTATGAAGCTTTCTTTTAAAACATTACATTCAAAATGCTCTACGTAGAGTGTGAGACTACTAATGTCCTTTGGGACACCGAGTAGGCACTGGAGTGTTAACAGCTTCACCTGACTACTTCATTATTTAGAGTGATTAGGATGCTATATAGAGTGTACGATTGTATAGAACATATAGTAAACTAACCAAAGTTAAGTAATTTTGACATTTTAAAAAGTTTGTTGTTAAATTGAGTGCAGTTTATACTGGATTTAGAATAACGACCATCAGTTTCTGTTAAGTAGCTACATAAGTAGTACAGCTGTTTTATAGGAATCTTTATTATTAAAATAAACAATAAATTTTGTATGTTGTTTAGAAAAATTCAGTGTGAAGAAGAAGAAGCTCACAGAAAGTATCTAGAAAGTTTACAGCAAGATGAAAGATTAGCACATGAGATGCAGAATAATCATTTCAAGACAAGTATACCTACTCCAAATACTCTAAGGAAGCAAAACTCAAGAGACGCAAATAAACCTAAGCTTAAAGCCACTAAAATTGATAGTTACCTGGCGAAATTACATACATCAAAAGATAATGAGTAAGTAAGCTTCTTATATAATTCATCATTTAGGGTTAAATACAAAAACTGTTTATATGAATGGTATTGAGCTGAAAATTGCAGATCATAGTTTGTCTTAAAGAAGGTATATACTATAGTATATCAACAAAAATAGAATAGATATAAAGAATAGACATTAACATGTGTTAAGTTCTAATAAATCTATTTTTGACTTGTAAGAAAGCCTTAAAATAGTCACTAATATATAAGTTGGATCCTATATATTGTATATATATATATATATATTGTATTGTATTATTATAAAAATAATTTAAGATCTTATCTTTATGAACCATAATATTTTTGCACTACAAGTATGCATAACATTTGGTTCAATATTTCGTAAAATTGTAAGTAATAGATACAATTATAGAATTTTCTAATGTGGATGTGATTGATTAAAATTGTAATGCTAAAATTTTAGGAAGTATTAAAAAAAAAATTATAGGCCCATTTTTTTTTTTATTGTCATAGGTGGCAAACGTACAGGTGGGTCACCACCGTCCATGGATACTAACAACACCAGAGGAGTCGCAAGTGCATTGCCACCCTCAGGGGTGAAGGGTTAGGGGAGGGAGAGGAGAGTGGAGAGGGGGTGGGAGGTGGTCCTCCGGCGCTCTCACTGACTGAACGAAACGCAACAATACAAGCACTGTTAGTTCACGTTGGTTTTCTATGAGAGGGTGGTACTACTCCGGGTGAGCTAACCCATTCATGCTGAAACCAGTAATCGTTTCAGTGTGGCTCTACCACCATTAATGTTACATCGAAACTCAAAAGTTCCTATGCTGTCATTATTTTGTGGTAAACTTATGTACCAAATAAATGCTATACAACTATACACACACATGTACACATTTAGTATTTCAAATCAACTATGACCTCTTTGATCTTTATATCACTGTACGTTACAGTATTGCAGTAACACCAAGCCTATTTGCCACTTAATAAAAAATAAAAATGTTATAAAAAATGTACAATATATTGAAAATATTATATACATAACATTTAGGTTTTCATGATGACTTTAAAGTTAATTATTGAATGCTCTTATGATGAAATATGAGGAGTAAATTTTTTTCATTAAATTACTTTATCATTCATCATATTACTTTAGTATTGATAGAGGTCTGCTGTTGTGTGTATATCATGAAAAAACTATTGGTTGGATTTAAATCAATTACTCAGATTTATGGTCCTTATCTAAAATTAGCACAATATCTTTGTTTAATACAAAAGTATTTCTAGGTGGTAGAGCCACGCTGGAGCTATTACTGGTTTCAGCATGAATAGGTCGGCTCGCCCGGGGTACTACAAGCCTCTCATAGAAAACCGACGTGAAGTAACAGTGCTTGCATTGTTGCGTTTCGTTCGGTCAGTGAGAACGCCGGAGACCCCCCTCTCTCCCTCGCTTCCCCCAAATACAAGCTGGCAGCGCACTTTCGACTCCCCTGGTGTTGTTAGTGTCTATGACCGGTGGTGATCACTTAACATCAGGTGACTCACCTGTTCGTTTGCCTGTTATGACTACGAGAAACTTATATTTTAAAGCAATGTGTGTTCAGTGATGCTGTGTGTCTTTTCTTGCTGTGGTGTTTATGTTTTTTCCTCTGTACATACAATATATTGTATGCATATAAAGCACGCGAAGTTATATATGAGTTATATGCTAGTTTATGATATGTTGGAATAATACACAAAAACAAATTATAGTTCTAAGTAGAAGTAGTTTTATAATAAGTAGTAGTAGCTCCTACTAAGTAGTTCTAATTGAACCTAAGTAGGTTCAATGATTTTCATGACAGTTGTGCGATTATTAATAGAATTGTAATGATTTTATACTTCTTTTAGTGGTGTCCTCAATAATGATGATGACAATAAATATGTAGACAGCACTACCAAGCAAACAATAGCGAGTAGATCAGCTTGTAGAGGATCTCCTGAAATAGTTCCAAAATATGGAAGGATAATCAAAACTTTAATTGACAAGAAGATTAAACTTACCTCGGGTATATGGAATAAAGAGAATGGGAAAAATGTCAAGGTAAATAGCTAGATATTTTTTTAAAATAATTAATTAATGGTCTTTGGTAATAGCATAAAATTGTATATTTTTTTGTTATAATATTAGGTACAATTCGTAGTAGAGAGCTAGGCGGACCTTGTTCCGCCGTGATAATAAAAGAAAACTTGTCAAATTATATATGTAAACCTTCCTCATTAATCACTTTATCTCCTGGTGAAAACCGCACGAAAATGTGTTCGGTAGTGTTTGAGTTTATTGCGAACAGACAGACAGACGATTTTGTTTCATAATGTTTAGTGATAATGAAATCACCTCGTGCTTTAGTAGAAAACTAACAAAGTTTGTAATATGATTATAATTCTGGAGTTCCATTTTTGAGACTTCATATTTAAACATTCAATCTTCAATTTGATTGGTCACCACAGATTAATATTTAACAGGAAGAAGAAGTTCTAAAATGTAATATTGAAAAGGGCAGCGAAGATAAAAATAAGAATAAATCTTTTGTACCATCATTGTTAGTGTCATTACCATTGCCATGTTCTGGAATTAGAAAAACGAAGATCACTGCTCCTGAAACCAGGAACAAGGAGACTGGTAGTGCGGACTCAATGCAACAGGAATTATGCTATTTCAAACCCATCGAAGGAACCACACCAACAAGGTAATATATTCAATATAATAAAGTAGATATTTCATGGTTCCATCTTTTCTAAAGAATCAGATTACTTATATTTTGTTTAAAATATTTAACTGTAATGAAATATTGCTAATCTAATTAATAATAAAAAAATTAAAATAGTGAAACTTATAATTAATGAATACATTCCAAAAATATGGATCAAGGCTAATTGAGACAGTAGTTATGCTGCCCAATGTTGCGCCAATGGTAAGTTACACCATACATCAAACTTGTTATTTAATTTCTATTTAGAGCTGAATAAAATTATTTTGTAATGGTGGACAGATAAGAGAGATATGTGAAAAGTCATCCTGTAAATAGTTTATATTACTTGAGGCAATCAATCAAAGGGGTCTCAATAGTCGCAATTATTTTACTTTATACTCTCATTATTCCAGGAGATGATATTATTTTTCAGAAAAATAAAAACAGGTAACTTCAAAAATATATTATTTTATAGAAATAATGGTAGTCAGAGGTTACATTATCATTACATTGTATAAAGTCCTCTGCTGCGTCTATCTGTTCGCGATCAACTCAAAAATTACCGGTTTGCATGCGGCTTTCATCAGTAAATAGAGCGATTCATGTGGAAGATTTAGGTATATAATTTGTCATGGCTTTTCTTATTATCAGAGCAGGTCAACGTCCGCCGGGCCCGCTAGTTTTTTAATAAAAACTTTTATGCTGTTGCAGCTGCTTAAAGTCTACAACAGGAACATTCTGTCCTAACACATAGGTGACCTTAATTTAACTTTACACACAGATCATGTGCCATACGTCTATAAATCTATTCAAATGAAATATAGTATTTGGTGAAGAGAGGTCACCACAGCCAGTGAAGTAGCCAGTGTCACATAATCTAAAAAAAACATGATCAATTTGGACTTGGTATCCATGTCCATCCAATAAAAGCACATTTCCAGTTTCTTGTTCCGAACCAGATCTATCATAGTAGTATAGTTCTCAAGGCACGATGTTCATTCGTTGAAACTACATATATTGTTTGAGGGTCTCGAGACCCATTAGGTAAATGTTCTGAGAAAATTAATCACCAAACCATTGTGTCAGAAGTTCCCTCGAGTATGCCTAATGTATGTGTGTAAAACAATCCTTGCTCCCTTCTGATATAGCTTCTTGACATTGCAACAATCATTCTGCTCATTCTCCAGGTCATCACTGACCAGATCTTCCAAAAAAACATGTACATTTCAACTTTGGGACTTAATTTATCTCTCTCTTTTTTATTTAATTACCAAATATAAATGGGATACCTTTCCCAGGTATCTCTGCCCTAATAATTCAATTCCTCTATAAGTTTCAGTTTTTGCTTCGCTGTAAATCATTTAGTCTTTCATCCTAAGGTAATATCAGATTTTGAAGTAGAAAAAGGTTCTATTATGGCAAGCAAGATGTGGAAGGAAGAGTAAAATGCCAAGTCTGTTTACAATAGTATAAAAAGAAATAATCACTAACCAGACATGTTGGAGGGGCAGTTAGGGTCCTACAATGCATGATTAATAAAGGTTTTAAATCAGTTTCGTTCTCGAAAAGTTTTCTGTGGCGAATGTACTACCATTTTGCAAGTCATGAAATTTATGTAATTTGTCATAAATTAAATCGATAACTTCCTGTGGCTCAATAAGTTACAGTTTATTGGCCAACAGAAAACACTTATATTTAATTTAATATGTCATAGGAGGAAAACGGACAGGTGGGTCACCTGATGCTAAGTGATCACCACCGTCCTTAGACACTTGCAACATCAGGGGAGTCACAAGTGCGTTGCCAGCCTGTGTTGGAGGGGGAAGAAGGGAAGTGGAATATTTATAATGATAACGAAATCTTTTTTTTCAGTTTTAATAATACAGTTAAAGGGCTTCCCATTAAAGTTCCATGTATACGGGCCAATAAAGAACCTAACTCCCCTAACTATGAACCACCTCCTTCGCGTGATCAGTATTTAGAAGAACTATGCCGTCTTCGGAGTCTGTCTCTATCTCAAAACTTACCATCCGCATTTGTGGTCACGTTAAATATTCTGCAAGTAAAAAAGGTAAATACATGTTTTTAAAATCCATATTCTCCATGTGGTGTCTTGTAAACAAATTACATTTTAATGCTCATTGGGCACTTTTCATATGATCAAATCATTGTCTTGTAGAAGACTATGATTTTAATAGGTTTAGGCATTCTTCGTATATCTAAAAAATAATATTTGCCTTGTGTTTACATACAATAATTAGACTCTATTGTTATTCCATAAATTTTAGCTTTTTGTAGGATGAACTTCAGGACTTTTGACATACTATCAGATAACATAGTTTCATTTTCCGTTAATAATTTAGTTATCAGAAATATGAATTACTCTCACATGCAATCTGAATAGTCTGTTCAGCTTATGAGTTATGAACCATAGGAATTAAAAAAGTATGCTTAGTGATAAGTCAGCCAATTAGGTGAAGAAAAACATTTACATTGTTATTTTACTTCACAAGTTCTTTGTTGTACAATCAAGTAGCCACTTGTCAATTTATGAATAGTCAGAAACTGTTTTTATAACTACACACGCGATATAGTATTGAAGCTCTTACTAATAATTATGTCACAAAACATTGTGGTCTGTAATAACAGTGTAAGTCAATAGAGATGACATAAAAAGTCGCGTACATGGCACTGACTGGCGACGCTCCTTTAGCCGAGGAGCGCCTTAGGGTACCACCTGAGTCATAGACACATTTAAAACCAGTACTAAAGTTTGCACTTTCTCCATTGTCATTGCTTGATTTTATACACTAATTGAACAATTTCAGTATGTTATACTAAATATTTTATAGGTAGAGTAATATATAATTACCCTATGAATATGTTCCTAAATCTCTTGTTTCAAATAGTTAAATCATAATTTTACTTTACATTTATATAGAAACTTTTACTTTATTCAATCCTATACAAAATACATCGGTGGAGTCCTGATTTATTTGTACATTTTTAACTTATTTAATTTTACTATATCATATGAATACATTTATTTTATAAACATAACCAAATTATAATTGTATTCAGAAAACAAGTAAATGAAAACAAGCCTGATTAAGGTAAAGAAATATAAGTTAAATTTTAATAATGTTGAATAGTGTGAAACTTTTGTTATTCATATTGATGACGAGTCTCATTCCTCAAATGTAACTAAAGGGTTAAAGAGAAAGTGTATGTATTATTAAAATTCATAAAACTGAAAGGAATATTATTTACAGGACAATAGTAACGATTCTGAAACAAACAATCGATCAAAAGTAAAGAAAACTGCATCTACTTCTCCATGTATCGTACCATCATTACCTGTTAAAAGAAACCCTAACAGAAGTAAACTTGCTATTGATGGTATTACAAAATTGAGTAAAGAAACTAATTTGAGGCGTACAAGATCAATGGGCAGTATAACTAAAGATGAAAATGAAACAACACCAAAAAAATCAAAAGTGAATCAAAGGAAAGCATCATCGGAACGAAAGCCTTATCTCAGAAGTGATTCAAAAAGACTTAATGCTATCAATGAACACAACAGTCCTGAGTTAATTTCAGAGTCCTTAAATAATAATTTAGCAGTAAAAAATTTATCTAGTCCTTTAAAAAATTGTGACGTTAAGAAGATATTGCAAGAGCAACTTAGGATTGAGAAAATAATTGAACAAGAAAAAAGTGATTTCGAATTGGCCCGAACGATGGAGGCAGAATGGAATGGTAGAAGACAGCCTAGAAGGTCCACAACGAAACGACAAGTGACAATAAATTATGCACTCAGGCCTGCAAAAAAATTGAAAGTGTAATAATTATGAGTGAATATACAAAAAAAAACATGTAAAAATTCTGTTTTGTACAATATTTTGACATTTTATATTTCTCTGAAAAACTGAACTATCATTTTGAATTCCAAATAATCTATATTTTTACATTTCTGTTACACGCAAGATGTACTCTAAATATTTTTAAAATAATTCATTCTAAACCTTTCAGTAATCAAGTTATTATATTGCATTTATTATTTTAACCTCCAAAGAGAATATTATAACGGTACCTTTTAAGTTTTGCAGCTTATGACAAATTCTCACCGATTTTTTTAAGTATGTAATGTTATGATTAAAATGTAAAAAAACATGATAAATATGTAGATTTTTACTACTATGATACATAGACTAGTTATAATAATAACACAAAGTATTTTAAAGGCATGTCCTTAACGCCAATACCACGTACGCAATACTATAAATATAAAATACAATATTTAGTGGTTTTGAAATCCAGTCAATTTACTCAGGGAAAGTAGGACTGCCGTATTGAATTATTGTTCCATAGAAGAAAGACTTTTACAAATTGCTATAGGTAAATGTATAAAAAATTGACTGATTTTCTTTGAATTGTCTTCAGTATATAATATAATCCAATGTGGTGTGTTCGTAAACGACTTGCCGTGGATCTCATTACTTTGTGATTACCATGTGATTTAAGATTTTTAAGTGTATAATGTATGTATAGACAAATGTATGTACATCTGATGTGGTGCTCTTTCACTCAATTATGGTATTGGTAAGAACCCACGTTATGATGAAAAATAAAAATACATGATAAATTTGTCAAAAGGTGTATTTTAATTGCAATTATACCATTTTCTTGTACATACATACTCACTACAGTTAGTAGGCTGTAAGACTAACGCCAGGATTGTTGACACTGATACCTGTACAGTTGAAAAATAAATTATTTCAAACTTTGTTTTACATTTTAGAAATTACATTCTAAACATGTATACTTATCTGGCTTCTCTTTTTCAGCTGTGATTATGTTCATGTCACAGAATTTTGACCAATCTTTGTTAAAGACACCTGTAACACTTCAAAATTTAAAATTAAACTTTATTATCTTAAAAAGCTATATTACAATATTTAATGTTGCTTGTGTTTAAATATATCATAATAGTACACATTGAAATATGTTTTAGTAGTATTCAATCAATATAAAAGTTCATAGATACACATATCTTATAAGCTTAAATGTCGAATACACTTTATAATCATAACATAGTATAAAACAAAGTCCTTTGCTGCATCTGTCTGTCCGTACGGCTGTTTGCAATAAACTCAAAAACTACTGTACTGATTTTCCTACGTTAATCACCAGTAGATAAGATTGATTCCTGAGGAAGATTTATGTGTATAATTTGTTGATATATTTTTTATTTATCAGGGCAGGGCAATATCCGCTGCACCGGCTTGGATACTATAAATTAGTTTATATGAATATGTCTCAAATGGAGAGTGAAAGCTTATAAACGGGCATTCTATCGCGAGTGAAATATCTTTAAAGATATTGGAATAAGTGAAAGATCACATTTAAAACATCGGATCATAATAAATACTGAGTCTTTAGCATGAGAGAAGATCAAATGATGGTTGATAAAACACGCACATTAACAAAATCAATGATTTCAGTCCTGATATAAATGTTTGAGATATAGATACAAAAATGGCCAATGGTTTGTACAATGATCATTGTGATACATTTATTTCAATATTTTGTCATCATCAAACCAATTCATATCCTTCAAACAGTACCATTCATCACTTACCACGAAAGAAGTTCAGCAGCCACACCTCTCCCAAGATGCTTACACACTACATAGCACATTGTCACCCAGATCTTTTCAATTGAAAACAGCAACATCTATCAGATGTACTCTCATACGCAGTTCATAGAAAAAAATTATGAAAATACAAGATATAAGTAACCAATTACGTAATAGTTTAAATTGTTTTTAGAGGAAACCCTGGATACTGCAAAACAAAAATTAAAACATCCATCTCAGAATATCATACTTCTTTATTAATCAAATAACCTTGTCACACCACATCAAAAGTTACACACGATACTCTATTCACATAATGTCTAGTATAAACATCATTTAAAATCTGACTGCATCCACATGTGCCTTGCCTTCCCTTTGTTAAAATATCTTTACATACAAATTAAAGTAACTAAGTGTATTTTCTAAAACCTAATATCTTGTCATACATCCCTGTTACATCTGCTTAGTGAGCTCACCTCACGTCTGTGACTTGTTCCATCCGCTTCCAGAACCGGACCCCGAACTGTTGCCATTACCATTCCAATTTCCAGATCCATTTGGCCAATTTCCTTGATTCCAATTACCGCCCTTACCACCACCACCATTCCAGCCCTGATTGTTTCCACCTCCGTTACCATGATTCCAAGCCGGAGGAGGTCCATTTGGTCCCCAGTTTTGATTGTTATTCCAATTTTTGCCAGAATTCCCTTGTGGTGGACCACCTCCTTGCCAATTATTATGACCTGAATTACCAGGACCTCCTAAAAATCCACCCCAACCAGCCTGGTTGAGAGCTGCAGCAACAAGGCTTATTGGCAAATTAAAATTTGGTGGGGGCCCCCCATTTGGATTAATGCCTAAATTTTGCATGTTTAGTGAATCTATATTGCTGTTTCCGCCATTACTATTTGATCCACCTGACTGACCTGATCTGTTAGACTCCCAATTGTTATGCCCATCTGAATCATCTTTCCAATTCTGATTAGCCTTGCTTTTCAGCTTCGGTGCGGCACTTGAAACAGATACAGACGCTCCCTTAATAACATGATCTTCTCCACATAGACTTTGAGCCACTTCAGGATCCAAGAATGTTACAAAGCCGAAAGCTCTAAAAGGGCGAGGTACAAATACATCAGTCACTTCTCCAAATTTAGAGAAATACTCACGGAGATCATCTCCTGTCATATCCTCAGTGCACCTTCCAACAAAAACTTTGCATGGTATTTGTGGTACCAGACCTTCTTTAGAGTTGGGTATGCGAACATCAACCCAACGCCCATCTATATTGTGTCTTTGGGCCAGTGCTCTCATTTGTGATGCATATGTTGCGAATCGAATAAAACCGAATCCTTTAAATGAGCCATTTTTGTCTTTCTTTAATTGTACCATCACAACGTCGCCAAACTGTTCAAAATATTGCCTGATGGACGCTTCTGTAGACTTCCAAGGTAGTCCTAGGCAAATTAAATCTGAACATGTAAGTTTTTTCTCTAAGCGCTTAGTTTTTGCAGCAGTATTGTCAGGTGAAACGTCTTCCATTTTGCGTTTATTTTCTTTAGGAAAAACACAAACGTAAAGATGTTTACCCCACCCTATTTCAGTTGGCGGGTGCAATTTGCCATCACTTAGACGAATGCCTCGAATTGCCTTGGTATCAGAATGCCTGTATTTTAATCCGCTAGCACCAGGAAACTGAGCTACGAGGGTTGAAAGTAGTAGGGTTCCGTCCATTTCACAAGGCATTTCTACTGCATTGGCTTCATCTTCGTCTTCGCTTACTTTTATATATTCAAAGAGATCCTCGGTGTACTCTTCCTTAGTAGCCATTGTAAATAACTGGTTTCTCAAGATTTGACAAAAATTATCACTAAGTAACTAGATTTAGAACTTCAATAAAAAACTAACAATTATACATATATTGTTTTACAATATGGCCACTGCACAAGTAACATAGACAAAAATATTAGCAGCTGTAGGGATGCGATTTCAAATCGAATAATTAAATAATATTTATAATAACTAAAAATTGATTATTTACATCATATAAATAACGAATCAATCCAGTGGATCGATCTCTGAAACTATAAACATGTGAATCTATTGCTTTATTTAAATAAATATAAAATAAAATAATTATCAATTCGTTAGACGTACTCAAAAATGGGATAATTTTTTACATAATAAAACATAAGCACGATACATGGCTGTAGGACCACACTTTCATGTAACCTTATCAACTAAAAAATTGGTAGCCTGTAAAGTCGTTTTACCGACGATAATTTTACGTGATTACGTCATAAGAAAACATCGATAAAAATTACATACTTTGATGAATTGAATTGATTTTTTTTAATGTATAGATAGATGCGTCACCAGTCGAACGCTTAGGCAGACTGCACCTCTCTATCGCTTATTACGCGCTCTCGCTTGCACACTCGGCTGAGGTGGAACGTGAGCCATGCTTTTTGTGCGTGCAGCCGGCGTTCATCGATTTATAAGACGTTATAAGGTTAAACGATTTTCTCTATTATTAATACTACGGCGAAATTACAGAGACTAGGCAAAACAAATTGGTTTATTAATATTCTCTAGTTATTTTCTTTATAATAGTTTTTATATGCACATGTTACTTAAAGTATGCAGGTTGTTTTTTTTAATAAGTTTGTTTGAGTTTTATACTGTTGCGTAGCCGTACTGCAAATAATAAAAAGATATTTTTTGATGATATTGATACTACAAAATGCTCAACTTGATATATTTATTTAAATCAAAAACACGTTAAATTTAAAATAATATAACTTTTATTCTGTTTTGCAAAAGTACATCGAATTATAAACTTTTTATGACTTTATTAAGACGATGAAAGATTACTATGTTGCACATTTTGTAAACATAAAAACTTAAAATAAATTAATTAATAGATAGATTTTTTCTTGACTCGATTCCATAGACTACAGTTCGGATTGATTGAAACATCATTTTAATCGGAAGAATTGTCATCTCTAGTTTCTATTTCTTTACATCCTCCGGAAAAGGCAAAGGTGTCTAGAACATACAGCCAAGTCAGACGTCATTTCATAATTTGTGGCACCAGAGACAAATAAACATTAACCAGCATTGAACATCAGTGATGTTGTGTCCGGTACACAAATAGAGTAGTAGTACATTATATATACCTATCATTGTCAAAATCACCAATCAGAAAAAACATCAATGCATGCAATTCTTGTCAATCTTTTTGGCCGCTCTGAATATAATAGTAATCTCGGATTTGATCGTAATATAGTCAAAAATTTAATACGACAGAGTGTTAAAATATTACTTACTATACGAATCGACAATTGGCGCCTTCAGCTGTCTCTATGTTACACATATAATATAATACGTATTTTTCTTTAAATTTGTGTTATGCACATCTATATTCAGAGCGGTCAAGAGTTTGGTGAGGACTGTACTATTTATTATATTAATTAAGTCCGATAGATAGATAACTGCAGTGTTTAACGAAATATTAATATATTTCATTCGGTTCGATAACATGAATTTAAAAACATAAGAAAGTCAGCAAATTTTATCGTTATACATAATTTTTGCTAGGCACAAAATATTTACATTTTTCATTTTTACGTGGCCATATAAACAGAAAACCAAAAGTTATTATACTTTTTGTTCCCATTATAGAGCGGATCGTTTTCGGAGTATGATATACTTTGTGACAATGATCCAATAATAATCCAATTTATTTGTTACTGGTAATTTGACGGACCCTTATATTAACGTCATTTTGAAATGGGCCTAATGTATAATAATCAGAGTAAGAAATATGCACAAGAGAAATAGTAGATCATAAAAGTACTTATATTATATAGCGTAGTTGGCAATGGTACATACAGTACTTAAATGGCCTTCTTCTTCTTCCTACTTTAGCAACCAATCCTCTTAGGACCCGTTCAAGTATTACGCTAGCAGATTTTTTGTAATTTCTGACTGCCACTTCCACCTCATCAGCAAAAGTAAGTAATGCTCTTACCTGCCCTCCCCCATGCTTATGTAAACATTTATATAAGTAGTTAACAAGTCTAGAAATAAGGGATTTATAGTCTATTGAGAAATTAGCTTAAAGTTTTTCGCTACTACGGCGATGGTAGTTTATTGTATAAGATCGCGTGCCTCACATATCACACCCAAACATCCAGATCAATCCCTAATGTCATCAAAAACAAACAAAATAAGGACGCCTCTCTCCGCCCCCCATAGTGCTTACGAAAAATTTAATGAACCTTTTGTTTAATAGTAGCGACCCGTTCCGCTTCGCATAGGTGCAATGTAGATATCAATTTTAGTGAGATACTGTTAAGGGCATTTTTGATCTAAATAACATGTGCAACGTATATAATGTATTTAATTGGATAAGGAACAATACTGAATTTATTACATATTCCTATTACAATGGTTACTATGAGTTATCCTTTAGAGATTAATATATAACATAGAGGATTTTTGTATCGACATTTTTAAGATATACAATTCCGTAGTACATTAATTTGATCTATTTCGTAAGGTTTAGCCAGAGTTTGCGATTTAAGTGTACAAAAATACAAATACAAAATACAAAAATACTTCGGCCACAGCGACTGTTTCAACTCCGACGCTCGTGTGCTTTCGTGTGGCTAATGTAGCCAATTTTCTTACAAAAGGTGTGTGCACATTGTACACAAGTGAGAACACCATTCTCGTAGGTATAACTGATTGCCACTGACGTTTAGCTTCTAGATTCTCCCACTGTGCAGGGTCTATATTGCACTTTTTTATATGACGCTTTAGCACATCTTTGTATCTGAGTAGTTGCTTATGCTTTTCGTCCTCGAATTCAGAATAAAAGATGCGCTTGGCTAGTCGCTCTTCCACCATTTGTGACACATGACCGCACCACCGAAGTTGTCGTCGCATTAAATACGCTATATATATATATATATATATATATATAGTCCTGTGTGTGTCCTCTTGAGCGTTTTCGCTCAGGCTGCCCCTCGTACTCATCTTACTCTGGGGGGTGGAAAACCGCTTATCATGGCTAAGGGAAAAAACAAACGTAAGGCCACTTCGTGTGGACTTTTGCAATGTAAGGGGGAGTCCATTCAAATATCAACTCCGTCCACTACCACCTTGAGACGGAGAGGCCGGCCTTGCTTTTTTTAACTGAGACGCAAAGATCGGCTCGACTCATTGGCACAGCGTCGGGACGTTGCAGTCTCTTTGCGTCCTTTATCCCATCTACCACGGAGAGTGTCCAGAGGAGTTGTTTGGACTTGTAGCTACCGAGTATGTCACTCTCTTTGTCAGGATGGCTGAAACTTTTGTATTATTGTAAATAGAATGTCGTTCAAACAATTGAATCCGTATAAATACCTTATATGGTCATATAAATAAACATGTCTATTTTACTTACTCCGAGTATTATTGATCTTAATTGTCATCATTATTGTTTTATCTAAATAAGATCAATCCACCAGTTACCAAGTTTTATAAGTCGTGGTGGTCTAGTGGTTTGACTGGTGGAATATCATTTCGGACGGTGAAGAAAAACATCGTGAGGAAACCTGAACCTGAGAGATATTCTTGTAGTACTACTATATGTGGGAAAATATACAACTGTGAATTCCTTAAAATTTTAAATCGCCAATACGTCGTGGGTTGACGTGGTGATTATGCCCATACGTTCCTTCGGGAAGAGGCTTATGACCCTGCAGTGGGTCTCTTACAGGCTGATGATGATGATTTAGTTTTTCTCGAAGTTTTTAAAAATACTCGTTACTTTATATGTTTAGCTGTTTCACTACTAAGATTACAGCCTGTTGCAAATTCCGGTACCTCGGTTCATTGATCCAAAACGACGGCAGCGTAGATAATAACGTGAGGAATAACATTAATGCTGGATGCAGGAAATAGCGAAAGATGTTTGGGGTATCTTGCGATCCACGAATGCCCTTGAATCTTAAGGGGAAGGTGTATAAAGCTATTATAAGAACAGTCATACTGCATGTATCTAAAGTGGAGTTTGATTCAAAGACGTTGCAAAAAGATCTGCCTTTTCCTTTGCAGTACGAGTCAAGGAATTATCTGTTTTACGTAAAGGTGGAAAATACGACTGAAAGAAATTCCCATAAATAGCTTTGGTAAGGGACCACAAATCTCGACTTCCAGAAGGATATCTAGCTAGACACTCGCCCAAACTACTAACGAAATTAAATTATACCGCAGCACTTGCCTTCTACGCTTTTTTGGAGATTCCGTTGTATTTTTTCCTCAAAGGCGGAGTTCCTGACTCTGAAAAAACACGTTTAAACAGGTAAACATCAAATCAGAACGCTTCGCTTGAGGGGGAATCCTCTGGAACGTCATTTTTTACAAATTGGCTAAAACGTGTTAAGTTATCGAATATAGGTTCACGTCGGGGTCACCACGGTACGAGCAAACAAAATAAACCCGATCGAATTTCTTGCCGCATCTTCTCAATGACTCAGTTGTTTGCGAACCGGTGGTAATTTTGACATTTAGATTACGGAAAGATTAGATTAGAAGTTTTAGATTAAGGTCCCAGAGTTGCCAGACAGCTTATTTTTAAAACCTTTTTTAAGGTTTCACAACCTTATGTTTTAAGTAGTGTTTGATGTACTTTAACCGCTTGCACACTCATAGATTGTTCACAGATTTTAATAGGTGGTAGAGCTGAAGCTACTACTGGTTTCAACATGAATAGGTCGGCTCGCCCGGGGTAGTATCACCCTCTCACAGAAAACCGACGTGAAGTAACATTGCTTGCATTGTTGCGTTTCGTTCGGTCAGTGAGAGCGCCGGAGGACCACCTGCCCCACACTTCCCCCTCCTCTCCACTTGCCCAACCCTTCTCCCCCAAACACAGGCTGGCAACGCACTGGCGACTCCTTCGGTGTTGCTAGTGTCTATGGGCGGCGGTGCTCACTTACCATCAGATGACCCGCTTGTTTGTTTGGTCCCTATAATATAAAAAAAAAAGTGTTTCAGATGAGAAAGATATCTAAAAATGAAAGCTCCTTTACTTAAATTGCAATGGCTGATTTTTATATATGTTTTGTATAATATCACTCCAAAGAAGGATCCAGTATCGCCACACACATTCCGAGGGCGATAACTTCTGCCAGACGCTTTAAAGCAGAAGGAAAAATGCTTGCTTTTTAAGTATGTTATTCAGATTCCTATTACAAAAATAAATTTCATCAGTCAGACAGATTGTAAGGGCCAAACATCCCGCCAGACGTGAAACATACTCGTAGACTTTAGTATGATATTATACAAGACTTCGATTTACCGTTTCCATTTTTTTTTCGTTTTCAAATACCATGTAGGTAACGTGTCTACATCTTTTTACCTATAATATTCTTGATTGCAGGTAAACCAAACAAACCAGTTGATACACTCGTCTACAGCAGGCAGGACGCACCATCACATAGCACTTGTGTTTATTATCGGCTTAATGTAAGTAAGGAAGTATCTCGCTTCGTATATTTTGGAAGCGTGCCAAAAAAGTATATTAGATCATTTCAAACGTATGTACACCATTGCAAGAAAATGTATTATATGGTATACTTGTAACTTTTAGCCCTAGTGTGGAGAGTAATGAAGGATAAGGACACTCTAAAGAAACGCCTGACGTCATTACAGTATCATGTTACTCAAGAAGCAGGAACTGAAATGCCATTTACGGGTATATACTTTTAATCCCTTAAATATTGTTTATACATAATTATTTTTACAGCCACTCATCTTATATATCTAGCTAACGCATCATATTTATCTTTTGTCCGTGTGTATGTGATTAAACTCCTCCTAGACGGCTGGACAGATTTTGATGAAATTTTTTGTGAGTGGTGACGTGGATTCCTAATCGGTTTAGAATTACAACTGGACCTGATAGGTGGCGCTGCGGTTGAATTTTAGGATTTTTTTATTATCAAAGCAGGACAACGTCCTCCATGCCGGGCCCGCGTGTTTATCATATATTGTTTTACAACATTCGGTGGGCTATTAAAAATATATTATTATTTTTAGGATGCTACTACAAGGTTTATGATGAAGGATTATATGTTTGTGTAGTTTGTGAACAAGATCTATTTAGTTCTGAGACCAAATTTGACTCTGGGACTGGATGGCCATCATTCAATGATGTTCTATCAAAGGAAAAGGTCATTTTACATGAAGATACGAGTGCAGGTAAGCGAAATACAAAACCAAAGGTATGTCTAATTATTGTAATAGAAAATATAGTAATAGCTAAATGTCATTATATTTATAACTTTGGTATATTTGTGTAATTTAAATATTATATGTGACTAGAAAATTATTTAATTAATTAACTTTCTCAACGTATCACTCACGGAATAAACATCCTTTTCGACGCTATCTTTTTTTGTAAGATTGTAAATAGATTCACAATGTTATACCCATATTAGGTTGCATTAACTTTTATCTTATAATGACGTGATATTATGTCGATTTATTTTGGATAAAAATATAAGATTATATGCTATTTTGTTTTGTATTAAGTATTGACAAGAGTTTGCTGGAGGCGGTAGTTGCATAACTACCAGCGATTCTATCTATAATAGGATATAAATATGTATATAATGTCGAATTTTTAAAAACATAAATTCCGAGTTGTTTTCCGAGTTTATTGTGTATTGAAATGGAGTTAATTTGACATTTATGGACCTCTAAATATGTGTCCAATAAAAAAACTGAGCTCAAATTTATACAAGTGTATTCATTTCCCAACCAGAATTACTGTTTTTAGATATATAAACTGGCCACAGATAATACTTTGTGGTGCTAATATACTTCTATATTTTATGGTCTCTTTTCCCCATCCTTGAATTATCTTCCAATAGAATCCTGATTCTAAACAACAACAGCAAGTCGACCTCGATTGGTAACATTTTATTTTACTGTACCGATTCTTTAAATATACTATCCCATTTATCTTTTGTTCTGTTCATTATAAACAGACGCACTTTTATAATAATATCGGAATGTAATACGCTATTTTACGGTTAACTATGTTATCCAATGCTGGCTATAATAACTTAATTTCTATGAAACTGATCACATTAAATATGCAAAAGAAATAGATTGTCGATGTAGCTGTAATATTGGGTTTCAATATTGTTCTTCAAATTACATATCTCGTATCATACGTGAACTAAACTAATTTAGAATGCGCATGATAAGTAATATGCATTTGCTCCCACCATCCATATTGCCTCTTGTGCCGTCCCGCTTGCTTCTCCTGGATAGCTGCCTCTGTGACTGCGCCTGTCTATTAAATATGTATCTCACAAAGCGAACTCTTTGTGGAAATTAAATTCGGATATATTCATGTCATTTACAATAATACTAATTATGTATTTTGGGTAAACGGTCTTGGTGATGGGTCTGTAAAGTCGGGGCGAATATATTACTAGTTTTAACACGACCAGGTTTGGTGCGAACCGAAGTGCGGTGCTCCAAGTGCTCCGCTCATCTGGGACATGTGTTCGATGATGGGCCAGCACCCACCGGAAAACGATTTTGTATTAATTCTGCTTCCCTGGACTTCAAAGCTGCGGAATAACGGAAAGACTAAATCAAAAGTTTATAAATTCGTAAAATTCTTGTTTATTTACGTCGATTTTATCAAAATTTTTATCACAAATTTTTCGATTTTGGAATACTGAAGATAGCGCTAACAAATGCTAGTTTAAGCAGAAAAAAGGAATATATTTTTTTAATTAAAGAAGAATCTTTAAATTTTAGACAACATGATGCAAAATACTCGATAAAGATCTTAATGCGAAATTATATATTTTTTTAAACTGTTAATTTAGCAAGTTTTATATACTTTTACTAATTTTACACTATGATGACTCGATTGATTGATTAATCTTTTATATACGTACCATCTGAACACAATTTACAATCATCAAATGGCTGATAATAGTTGTATTAGTAACCAAAACAATAAATAAAAGAAAACACTTAAAAGTTTGCATTTATATTTCAATTTATATTATAGTACATACAAGAAATTGTACAATTTTATGTCTCGGTCTTATTGCTGCTGTTTTTTTTGCTTTATCATATTATAAACTGTTGCTCGCATAAAGTGCCAAAATTTAGTTTATAAATAATGTCTTAAATATTAAATTTCGAAAAAGAAATTTTGTTTTATTTTATATCGCTACATTCTACTGCAGAACGAAACATTAAAATACTTAAATACTTAAATAGCGCGATTACGATGTATTTAGTTGCATTTGACGTATATAAAAAAATATGAAACCTACCAATAACTTTTTTTTTTTTTTTTCGAACTGACTACGCTATTGACCAAGCAAGGTCTTAACAGCTTCACCGGACTACTAAGGCGAGCGCTTAAGGCACTCGGCCGATTTTATTTTGACAACTAGCCCAAGGGTGCGCGGCACACCTCGGCTTTGGCTGTTGCCTGATACATGCAATTCGCGATCTATGTAAGCTAACCTAAGCTAAGCTAACTATTCATACATATATGAGTTGTTGAAACATATATGTGTACCAAGCATACATAACTCAACAAATCTTATATATATTTCGTATCGGATAATATTCTAAACTATTGCAGTTTGATAAGGGAAAAAATAAAACCCTTCCAC